>CAUYQU010076630.1:0-26081 GCA_963574635.1 Cheracebus regulus
GCAACCTTGACCCCGGGGGCACCACCAAACCCCCAACCCCCCCCCCCCCAGTTCATTCCACATTTAGGGCATGCTAATTACAAGTGCATGCAACGGAATATAAATTTTTTTTTTTTTTTTTTTTTTTTTTTTTGCAGAGATGGGCCTTGCTATATTACGCAGGCTGCTTTCAAATTCCTGGACTCGAGCAGTCCTTCCACCTTGGCCTCCCAAACTGCTGAGATTATAGGCATGAGACACCATGCCCAGCCATGAAACTGCTTTTCAAATGGTCAAGCTTTTGTTCCCAAACCCTATGGGCTTAACACTGTAATGCTCCTGTTAGACCTTTTAAGACGTTCTACACAGCACTCTTATTTGTCACAAACACTATGAATTCTATTGAATGTGTAATATTAGTTGCAGATCTCTCTCTTTCTTTGGTCCTGAAATGAGTATTTTTTTAAAAAGGAAAAGAAATTCCTGTATAGCCCAGCAAGTGAAGTATAAAATCTATTCCAGGAAGAGGTACAGCATATGCCAAAGAGGTTTAATTGACTCACAGTTCAGCATGGCTGGGGAGCCCTCAAGAAACTTACAATTTGGAGGACCAAATGGCTCCAAGCCTGGCTGAAACATGGCCTAGACCAATATGCTGGAATTTTCCTAGCATACTTTAGAGAAGGGAGTATGGTGACTGTATTAGTCAATTTTTACACTCCTATAAAGAAATGCTGGAGACTGGGTAATTTTTAAAAGAAAGAGGTTTAATTGACTCACAGTTCTCCATGACTGGGAGGCTTCAGAAAACTTACAATCATGGTGGAAGGGGAAGCAGGCATATCTTACAATGTGGCAGGAGAGTCAGTGTGTAGGACAAACTGTCAAACACCTATAAAAACATCAGATCTCTTGAGCTCACTCATCATGAGAACAGCATGAGGGAGACTGCCCCCATGATCCAGTGACCTCCTGCCAGGTCGTTCCCTTGACACATGGGGATTATGGGAATTACAATTTGCCATAAGGTTTGGGTAAGGACATAGAGCCAAACCCTATCAGTGACTTAATGAGATGGAAATGTTGGAGTGAATTCATTATCTGCAGTCTGCTCACCTAACCCCTACCATACACACCAGGAGGGCCCAGAAGTGTATTAGTGAAGGAAGCATCAACATCCATAAAAATCTTTGTGCTGGCTATCATCTGTGGGCCAGAGATGCTGGCATGAGATACTGCCATAGAATTGGGCTTCCTGATTTCAAATGAGATTAATAGGATTCCTGCGTAGTAGAAGTCAGGTGGCAGCACTTGACCATCAGAGGCAATAACCCTAATAGGTCACAGGAATACAGTGGCAAACAGCATTTTCACTGTCAGAGCTGATAGCAGTAGCTAACGGATCATAAAGTTCCTAGGAATACAGTAGATGGGCAGCCTATGGATGTATGACTTGATTTATAACATCAGAGATGGTCAAAGCCATGTGAGCAGAAATCTGACTTGAGTGACCATCGCGGGAAGAACCCAATTCCCAGACTTCAGCCATTTCATACATCCAGAGTTTCTTTGCTGAGGTGGAGGCCAGATCCCTTTTAGGAAGGCCTCTGCAACTCAATCACAATTTCATACCATACATCTTCCTCAAAGCCTTCCACAGGGGACCTCCAACCATTTAACAGGGTGATTGGCCATGATAGGAATGGAAAACCCAGGCCTCCTGGTGTTATCAGATACAGACTCTGAATTAATATTGACCACATTAGTCTACTGATCAGGTGATAAGTGTGTTTTGATCCAAGCCCATCTCACCATGGGTCCGATGATGCACACAGGAAATGATCCTGTGATTATTTTCCCATAGATACATTTCATAACTAGTAAAAAGAATCCTCACATCCATTCCCTGACTAATAAAATAGGAGCTAGTATTAGTCCGTTTTTACACTGCTATGAACAACTGCCTGAGACCAGATAATTTATAAAAGAAAGAGGTTTAGTTGACTCACAGTTCAGCATGGCTGGGGAGCCCTCAAGAAACTTACAATCCTGGTAGAAGGTAAAGAGGAAGCAAAGCACCCTCTCCTCAGCGCAGCAGGAAAGAGAATGAACGGAGGAGGAACTACCAAACACTTATAAAACCATCAGATCTCATGAGAACTCATTCACTATCAAGAGAACAGCCTGGGGAAACTGCCCCCATGATTCAATTACCTCCATCTGGTCTCTCCCTTGACACGTGGGGATTATCCGGAGTATAATTCAAGATGAGATCTTGGGTAGCTGCAAACCATATGAGAAATTAGATAGGAAGGGTAGAACTATTACCTAAGAAGAGTAGAAACACTGTTGCCAAAATACTAAACCAAAAGCAACACCATATCCTCAAGGGGAATTGCGGAGATTAATGCCACCATCAGATCCTTGAAAGATGGATGGTAAGTGGCTCCCATTATACCTCAGTTAACACACCAGATCATTAATCTTGAAAAAGCTAGCTGGATCTTGGAGAACAACTATGTCATAACTTCAATCAGGCAGTGAAGCCAGCTGTTGTAGGTGTGTATCTTCCTTTTTTAATTTTTTGCTATTTTTTTTTAAGACAAGGTCTCACTCTGTCACCCAGCCTGGAATGCAGTGGTACAATCACAGCTCACTGTAGCCTCAACTTCCTGGGTTCAAGCAATCCTCCTACCTCAGCCTCCCAAATAGCTGAGCACAAGCATATGCCACCCCACCTGGCTACTTTTATATTATATTATTATTATTATTATTATTATTATTATTATTATTATTATTATTATTTGAGACAGAGTCTCGCTCTGTCGCCCAGGCTGGAATGCAGTGGCATGATCTCAGCTCACTGTAACCTCCACCTTTTAGGTTCAAGTGCTTCTTCTGTCTCAGTCTTCCAAGTAGCTGGGACTGCAGGCAAGTGACACTACACCAGGCTAATTTTTGTATTTTTAGTAGAGACAGGATTTCACCATATCAGCCAGACTGTTCTTGAACTCCTGACCTTGTGATCCACCTGCCTCGGCCTCCCAAAGTGCTGAGATTATAGGCATGAGCCACTGCGCCTGGCCTATATTATTTTTTATAGAGATGGGGGTCTCCTTATGTTGCCTAGGCTGGTTTCAAACTCCTGAGCTCAAATAAGATACGTATCTTTACACTAAAACAAATTAAGACTGGGTATGGTGGCTCGTGCCTGTAATCCCAGCAATTTGGGAGTCCAAGGCAGAAAGACTTCTTGAGGCCAGAAGTTTGAGACTAGCTTGGGCAACAGAGCAAGACTCCCATCTCTACGAAATATATATTTTTTTAATTAGCCAGGCATGGTGACATATGCCTGAAGTCCAGGTGACTTAAGAGTCTGGGGTGGGAGGACTGCTCAAGCCCGGGAGTTCAAGGCTGCAGTCAGCCATGAACATGCCACTGCCCTTCAGCCTGGATGAAAGAGTGAGAAATTTAAAATTAAAAAAAAAAAAAAACACAAATTAATATAGCTCCTGATACCTGATATGTAACTTTTCCCCTGGCAAATGCCAGTTGAACAGGGCTCAAAGCAGGACAGGCCTCTAAAATGAACAGACCAGATGCGATAGAATTCAAAATGGTTGTGATAGACAGGGATGCTGTTTGGAGCTCTGATACAGTGAATAGGAGAATCATGGTGCAAGCCCAAAACATTCCCATTTGAATAACAGAACCTAGATTGTTACTGGATCCCAGTGGAGACTGAACCGCTGATCATAGACTATCAACTAATATGTGATCTGAGCTGCCCATCATGAATTTGATATTATCTTAAATATCATTTATGATCCCACCATGAAGTTGGAAATATATTTCCAACTATGCTATAGTACTATCATTCTATTACTTAGTGGAAATACAGTATATACAAAAGGGCCTCAGCAGGTCTGAACAGCACAAGATTTCATCAACATGGCTCAGAATCCCATTGTACCCCATACAAGATCACCTCAGACCTAAGAACTCATTTTATGGCAAAAGAAATATAGCAAAGGGAACAGACTTCATCCATTTACTTGGTAAGACCAAGTAAACTGGCCTGAGAGAATGGTGGGATATGGTCTCCCGGAGACTTAGTTATTCACCCCCTTCCCTGAACTCACATCTGTAGCCTCATAGGAGCACTGGTATACAGAAGGGTGTGCATGGCATACAGTCGTCTGAAAGCAGGCAGCCTCTGAATGACAGCAATCTTCAGAGGTAACCCTAAAACACAATGAAAGGAAATATCTCCAGTAGGCAGGACTTTGGGCAGTTCATCTGGGTGGACTTTGGGCAGTTCATCTGGGTGAGCCACTGTGGAAAGACAGCCTGAACTATGGCTCTCCATTGGCAAGGACAGTGGCTGAGAGACTGTTTGACAGGTCAGGGACTTAGAAGTAACAAAATTGGAATACTGGTGTCAAAGAGGTCTAGGAGAGGAGTATGTGGACAGTTAGAATGGGCACAAAGTGTGAAGACAGTTGCACTCTTTGTAAAAGCTTCCCAGAGGACATCTATAGCAAAGAAGCATCTCACTAATCATCTTGGGAACAAGATGACCCACCCTGTGATGTCAGTCTTTCACCAGCCATTTCGGGTTTGCTCAATGCATCCATGGAAAGAACAGCCATGGCATCAGGAATGCTATGTATGGGCTCAGCATGACACCTTCACCAAGGATGACATGCCAAAAACTACCACTGAGTGCCCAGTCAATGGAGGAAGCCAGAACAAGACCTTCAATATGGCACCATTCCTCAGAAAGACTAGATAAGTCACTTGGTGGAAAGCTGATTACATTGGACCTTTTCCATCATGGAGGAGGGAGCGATTTGTCCCATGGGAATTCATACTATTATGGATTCAGATTTGTCTTCATAACATTTTTGTCTGTTCCACCATTTATCCATGTACAGAGCACCTTATTCATTACGACTGTGTCTTAATATGCTTTCTGTTAATGATTACCTTGTGTCTTAGTCTGTTTTCTGTTGCTTATAACAGACTATCAGAAACTAGGTAATTTATAATGAACTTCATTGCTTACAGTTCTGGAGACTGGGAAGTCTGAGGTTGAGGGGGCACCTCTGGCAAGAGCCTACTTGCTGGTGTAGACTCCCTGAAGGGTTCCAAGGCAATGCAGGGTATTACATGGTGAGGGGGCTGAGCATGCTAGCTTGAGTCTCTCTTCCTCTTTTTATAAAGCCACTAGTTCTGCTCCCATGATAACCCATTAATCCATTAACCAATAAATCAATGAATGGATTTGTCCATTCATAAGGGCAGAGCCCTCAGGTACCAGTCACCTGTTATAGGCCTCACCTCTCAACACTGCCTCATTGAAACTTAGGTTTCACCGTGAAATTTAGAGGGGACATTCAAACCATAGCCCATTGTATACCATACAAGATCACCTCAGACCTAAGAATTCATTTTATGGCAAAAGAAATATAGCAAAGGGAACAGACTCAATCCATTTACTTGGTAAGACCAAGTAAACTGGCCTGAGAGAATGGTGGGATATGGTCTCCTGGAGGCTTAGTTATGGTGTCAGCTAAGCCATATCCTTTGAGACTGTGTACTATTCTATGGAGAAGTATATGCTTTAAATCAACCAAATGTGAAAGGAGCTAGTAGCCCCTCAAAAGATACTAATAATAATCCACTAAAGGAACTTTCCCCAATTGTGTGCTCGGAGGACTTGGAAAAAGCTCTAATTCCCAAGGGAGGAGAGTTTCCACAGGAAACATAGTCCTGATTCTACTGAATTGAAAGTGAAACTGCCTCCTGAGCATCTGGGCTTCTTATACTACGAAACTAACAGGCACAAAAAAAAAAGGTGTCACTTTATTGTTCAGATGATTGATCCTGCTAAGGGGAAATAGTTGCTGTTACATGAGCGATACAGGAGGGGCTATATCTGGAACACAGAGGATTCACAGAAGCACTTCATGTCCAGTAATAGCTATCATGTTCATTTGGGCTTCTTAGAAGTGCCTGAGACAGGGATCTGGGAGCACATGATTTATTGAGAAAGTGCTCTTCAAGAAAAACCTACAAAGCCGGGAAGAAAAGTCGAGGAGGAAAGAGCTGAGCATGCGTGTGGTCTCAGACAGATCCACCCTTGGCCCCCATCCATCAGGGAGGACTTTGAAACACAAAATATGTCACACATTTGCCCCCTTTGAGGCAAGGTCACTAACTTTTTTACTGTGTATCACCCCCTTGGGAGTGGCTAACTCATCCAGGAAGCTAAGGGCAGTTGCCTACAGAAGGGAGCAGTTGTGAGCAGTTAACAGCCAATACGAACAGCAGGAGGCAGTGGCTGTACTGCCTGTCAAAGGCAATCAGAGCAGGGCACACAACATCTACTGTAATCAACAGGAAACAGCAGTAATTCAACACAAACACATGCTCTACTGGAAGGTACCAGGAGAAAAAGACAAACTATAGAGTGGGGATAGCTGACAACAGATTCTCTAGGGAAGCCAAGGGATTAGAAGCACAGGTGAGGATTCTGGCCTTGAACAAAAGGGACTCTTTATCCCTTGAAACTTGACAGAATGAAATTTGTATAATATTAGAGGCTTTATGTAAATTTGTAGGCAAAGGCTCACGACATTTAAAATTCACCAAAATATTATTGCTAGCCTACTACCAGTAAGTATCAGGCATGTTTTAGGGGCTGGGAAAGTCACAGCATAAAAGACAGGTCAGGTCCATATCCTGATGGAGCTTACTGTCTGGTAAACCACCAGTTATGATACAGCATAAGGACTAGGGAACATAGGAAGAGGTGGGCAGAATAGATTTCCCTGAGAAATGTTATCTGAAACGCAATTAGTCCAATAAGGCCAGCAGGGGGGCAGTGTTCTAGGCAGGGCGGAGGTGGTATTAGCAAATAGTACACATGAATGTGTGGAAATGACCAAGAACTTACTACATTGAAGAACTGAAACAATTTCTGGGTGGGAGGCTCCTAGCAAATGATGGGGCAGAGAGCTGGCTGCAAACCCCATGGAAGCACAACTGGAAACCATCAAAGGGTTTTAAAAATACATATAAGAGCCAGTGGCATTGGCTTACACCTATAAATCCCTGCACTTTGGGAGGTCGAGGTGAGTGGATCACTTGTGGTCAGGAGTTCCAGACCAGCCTGTCCAACATGGTGAAACTCCATCTCTACTAAAAATACAAAACTTAGCTGGGTGTGGTGGTGCAAGCCTGCAGTCTCAACTACTCAGGAGGTTGAGGCAGGAGAATCACTTGAGCCCAGGAAGCAGAGGTTGCAGTGAGCCAAGATCGCACCACTGCACTCCAGCCTGGTCGACAGAGTGAGACTCCCTCTCAAACAAACGTATTCAAAAAAAAGAATATGTATCTGGGCCCAGTGTGCTGGCTCATACCTATAACCCCAGCATTTTGGGAGGTCTAGGCAGGAGGATTGTTTGAGCCTAGGAGTTCAAGACCAGCCTAGGCAACATGTGAGACCCTATCTCTACAAAAAATTAAAAACTTAGCCATGTGTGGTGGCACACGTCTGCAGTCCTAGCTACTTGGGAGGCTAAAGTGGTAGGATAGCTTGGGCCTGGAGGTTGAGGCTGCACGATTATGCCATTGCACTCCAGCCTGACTGACAGAGAAACATACTGTTTCAAAAACAACACACTTACACACACACACACGATCAGATGTACAGTTTTGAAAGTCTTGAAAGGTAAAAAGGGCTGTGGACTTCAAACTTGGAGTTTAAGGGCCCGGGACAGTGGCTCATACCTGTATTCCCAGCACTTTGGGATACTGAGGCGGATGGATGGCTTGAGGCCAGGAGTTGAGACCAGCCTGGCCAACATAGCAAAAATGTGTCCCTACCAAAACTACAATAATTAGCTGGGTGTGGTGGCATGTGGTTGTAATCCCAGCTACTCTGTAGGCTGAGGCACAAGAATCACTCGAACCCAGGATGAAGAGGTTGCAATGAGCAGAGATAATGCCACTTTACTCCAGCTGGATGAGAGAACAAGACTTTGTCTCAAAAAAAAATTAAAAATTATAAAGTGGATACAGTGGCAGGATAAGAAGGCAAAGACATGAACATATTGAATGTCTGAGCACAGGGGTTAGCATGAATGGGAGATGAATAAGCCCAAAAGGTAGAAGACACACTCAGAGAAAAAAGTAGGTGTCAAGGGGAGAGAGGTCCATGAAGGTGAAATCACGGAGAAGAGAAAGGAGGAAATTATTGAAAAGAACCAAGGAGAGAGTCGACGGCAGGGAATTTAAGAGATTATGTTAGGAAACTTGGAGTTTGAAGATTCTGAAGTGGAAGGGAAAATCGAAAGCAGAGTTTAATTCAAATCCCTGAACTGAGCTTGTGGAAACTGAAGCCGGGTGCTAGATGCAGGCCATGTTATGTGACTTAGAGGTTGTCATGGAGAAGAAGAGCATGAGCTGGGTTCCTCAAGTCTCCAGTGAGTCAAGATCACAGCAACGAAGCCAAAAGATGTAAACTCACTTGGTGTGGTACCTCCCTTCTGTACTTTAAGATGCCAGCATAACACTGTACAAATGTTTAGCTGGGGACCATTCAAAATCAAGAAGCTGATTAAAAAATAACCACGAATCTTATGTTGCATTCTGGCAAAAAATCTAGAGGCCCTCTCAAGGTTGGCATCTAAAATACATGCAGAGGCTGGGTGTGGTGGCTCATGCCTATAATCCCAGAACTTTGGGAGGCTGAAACAGTTGGATCACTTAAGCCCAGGAGTTCAAGACCAGCCTGGGCAAAATAGGGAGACTCTATCGCTACAAAAAAATAAAAAATTGGCCAGATGTGGTGGTACACCTGTAGTCCCAGCTACTCCAGAGGCTAAGACAGGAGGATGGCTTGATCCTGGGAGGTCAAGGCTACAGTGATCCATGATCAAGCCACCACACTCAGTGTCAGCCTGGGTTTCAGAGCAAGACTCTGTCTCAAAAACAAACAAAACCAGAATTCCCTTATTTAGCCCCTACATCTAAAATTTTAATTTACAATTGTTATTCCACAGAATACTAGGCTCAGGAACAAGTGTTGAGTTGCTTTTTTATTTTTGGTAAAGACCGAAACTAGAAAGTTTAATGACCAAATCAGTTTTTTTTACCATTTGAAAATTCTTATATATGTTAACATCAGTGAAACAATTTTAAAAATTCAAGCTAGCAATGTGCTTTTATGCTCTACACTTTATAAGATAAAAATCATCCTGCTCTGTTTAAATCCAATTTTCTACTTTCTTTTATTCTACAAAGCCAAAATAATTGTATCACTGAGTAATCCTGGCCTATAAAGTAATCATACAGTTATGCTGTTCTGTGCATAATTAGGAGATATTAAACAGTGCTTTTGAAGCCCGGCGTGGTGACTCATGCCTGTAATCCCAGCACTTTGGGAGGCAGAGGCGGGAGGAACACTTGAAATCAGGAGTTCCAGACCAGCCTGGCCAACATGGTAATACCCCATCTCTACTAAAAATACAGAAATAAGTCGGGCGTGCACTTTGTTGCGGATGCCTGTAATCCCTGCTACTCGGGAGGCTGCGGCACGAGAATCTCTTAGATGGAGATTCTCGTACATGTTTTTAATCTCTCAGATGGAAAACAAATCTGGAGTTTTGGTGAAAAGGACACTGATTCTGGCTGGAAGAGAAAATTATAATAATAGCGTAGTTATCTTTCTGTGGGTTGAACGTCCAGAACACTTAAAAACATTTTAAACCCTTTCTGGGTCAGGGATTTAGTCATCTTCGCAGCTCCCACGGACGGCATCCACCAAAGCGCTTTCCAAGTACTTCATTGCTCAATAAACGTTTGTTGGAGAAACCGGTGGATAAAGGTGAAATAACAAAACGCGGACGGATTTAGGAAAGAGAAGGAACCGAGGAGCTCACGCTTTGCACGATCACCCCCACCAGCCCCAGGAGTTTTCGCATAAATCGAAGCCGGGGAGTGAGTCGCAGGCAGGAGCCCCCAGGGAAGGTGTTTCAGGCCGGCCCGGGAGAATAGAGCTTCCCGCCGCCTCCCCGACACTGTCTGCTGTTTCTCTCAAACTTCTGCCTAGCCTTCTAGGCTGGGGACCGCCCGTCTCCCCGCCCCCGCCCCCGCCCCGCCCCCGCCCCGCCCCCGCCCCGCCCCCGCCCCGCCCCCGCCCCGCCCCCGCCCCGCCCCCGCCCCCGGAAAATCTTGCAATAACAAGATAGGATGGAAATGACTAGGTTGCCTGGTGCCTGCCCGCTCCCGCGCATGCTCCCTGACTTCACCAGGGTCACGCCGTAGCCCGCAGGAATGAAAATCCACTTCTCCGCATCTTGGAGGTGACCTGGTAGCGGTTCAAACGCTTTGGCTTCTCAGAGAGGAGCGGACCGGGCGGTCACGAGGAGCCGAGGGTAGAAGGCTGCTCGCAAAGCCCGGAAAAGCTTTCCCGATCCACTTTGCGGGCCTCCAGGCGCCTCCAGACATGCGCAGTAGCCTCCACCGCGGTGGCGCCGGTAGTGGCGCTGGTGGAGGCTGAGTGTCCAGAGCCGGACGTTCCGGCCGCTTCGGGCTGGCCGCTGGAAAGCGCCCGGGTCATGTCGGCCCAGGGGGACTGCGAGTTCCTGGTGCAGCGAGCCCGGGAGTTGGTGCCGCAGGACCTGTGGGCAGCCAAGGCCTGGCTGATCACGGCCCGCAGCCTCTACCCGACAGACTTTAACATCCAGGTGAGGTCCCGGGCGTGCATGTGGCCGCCCTGCGGGGAGGTGCGCGCTGCTCGGGTCGCCCGGGCTACCCTGGCCCAGAGCTGCGCCTGCCTTGGGGCAGCCGCCTCTTGCCCGGCCCCCTCGTTTCTCCCCTCCCACTCCCTCCTTTCTCTCCTCCCATCCTGCACCTTCCTCCTCCACCTTTCACTGGCCTTGATCCTACACCTTCCTGGAACCCTATTCCCAGCACTTGAGAGACGGGAGGGGGGCTTGCTTGGGTCTCTGGGGCTCTCTGCGTGCCATCCGGCCTAGACAGCGTATGATCGCCACTAGCAAAAGGCCATTCGCTCGTTCATTCATCATAATGGCAGCCGTTTGTTCAGTGCCTGCGACTTTGGAAACGTTATCCCACTTAATCCTGGGAGCCAGCGATTGCAAGCGAACCCCAGGGTCACACTGTAAGCCCAATGGCCAGGCTGCCATGTATGTGGCGCTGTGTCACCAGGTGGAGCTTCACTTTCAGGCCCTCCCTTCCCGCGGGAGGGGCCCCCAGTGATGTGGATGAGTGAGAAGCCGCCTGGGCAGGGGTGAGTGACCAGGGTGCTTGATGTGTGTTGCAGTATGAGATGTACACCATCGAGCGGAATGCAGAGCGGACCGCCACCGCCGGGAGGCTGCTGTACGACATGTGAGTGGGATGCTTGACATCACTTTTACTGCACTGAATCTCTCCATGAGGTTTTGTTTCTGTCTGCAGAAGTGGGAGTTGGGGGGAAGAGCTTCAAGCTTCTATACATCTTCGTTACCTAAAGCAAGCCTAGTAAGGAGTCCAGGCCTGCCATGAATTGCTAACATGGCTTTTGCAGAAGAGTCCAGTTTTTATTCTTACGTTTTGTCCCTGTTAAAACTTCTATTCCATAATTTAGAAATAATATGTGCTCATTGCAAAAATTCAAACACTACTTGTAACAGGAAATAAAATGTGAAAGTGCCTCCTAAATTCAACCAGAGTTAAGTTTTGTGGGCAGTGTATCTATACATATATACATAACACATAAATAGGTTCTGGAGGGGAAGGATTTACAAAAATGAGACCATACTACCCCTGTTCTGCAGCGTGCTTTGTCATACTGATGGGAAGGGGTGATGGACCCTTCCTATAGCAATATGTAGAGATCCACTTAATTACTTTTCATGCCTGGTAGTATTTCATAGCCACTCTTTTCTTGGTAGACATTTAAATAGATATTTTTTAATTAATTGAAACTATGTTCAGTGTGTGAACAATTTCATAGTCATATTTTGGTCTTTTTCTGTGGAATAGTCTTAGAATCTATTCATAGGTATTGCATACCCTTTTCATAGTCAAAGGGTATGCAAATTAAAAAATTTGATATGCTATGAAATTAGTCTAAAATGTGCGATCCCAATCTACATTTCCATTAATGGTGTATAAAGAGTGCATTTTCCCATACTCTTCCCAACACTGACTATTACTAGTCTCTTTATAGTTCTTGCCACTGTGATAGGAGAAAATGGTCTCTTGCTATTTTTTTTTTTTTTAGATTGTACTACTTGTACTATTAATAGGATTCAGTATTGTTTCAACTGTTCTCTCTGGCTATGTGTATTCTGTGATTTGCCTTTGCCTGTTTTTTCTTTCAAATAGTTTGTTTTATTCTTGTTGACTTTTAGGAGTTCTTTCTATATTATGGTTACTTGTCTTTTCACCTATAAACCTCCCTAAACACTTATGTGAGTACTGTCATTTTTATAAATCAAATAATTTTTAGTTTTACATTTTCATATTGGTTTGTTTTGGCACATCTAAGCATTCACTTGGAATAAAGGAAACTTTTTCACCAAATGCTAATGTTTTTTTCTTTTGGATACTGTATAGCCTTTGACATTTTAATTTAACGTATTTATTTTAAAAATAGGTTTGTGAGTTTCCCAGACCAGCCCGTGGTGTGGAGAGAAATCAGCATTATTACATCAGCCTTAAGGAATGATTCACAGGACAAACAAACCCAATTTTTAAGAAGTAAGAAAATTGGTGTATAAGTTATCATTTCTGGAATACCAAATCATATATAGTAATTTCACACACAAAAAGTCACACCTGGGGTATTGGTAACCATGTGTATATTTCATTCTTCTAAACCAAAGTCTATAATAATGTCACTCAGTTCCTTGACTGTTTCCTCAGAACCCTTTAAGCCTCTTTAAAGGACACAGGTTTATCAGTGAGACAGAATTAATTGCATATATTTTGAACAGGTTTTACAGTAGCCAGATAGCAACTATAGATTAACCAGATCTCCACAAAATAGGAGAGAAGCTTTTAGTAATTTAGAAGCTTTCTCTTTAAAATTATCTGTGTTTGATGCTGTAGCCAATCAAAGATTTCAAAATCTAGCTAAAATAGCAAGTAGATGCTTAGGTCATTTGCTTATACAAGCACACACTCTCTATCGCAACCTGCAACAGGCACTCTTGTGACCGTTCCCGTACATTGTTTTTTGAATTCGATCAGTCCTCCAAATATGTTACCATTATTCAGCAGACATCCTGTGCCTGATACTGTTGACCCCCAAAGCCTGCCAGGTTGTAGGTGAAACTTAACCACAGTGATTTCACATGTATGTTTACTGTTCTGTACATGAAAATGCCTTACTCAGCACTTGTGCTGCAGTCTTTTCTGTCTGCGTGAAACTTTTAAAAGTGAAATATATTTTGTACAGGTTTGTTTGAAACTCTTCCCGGTCGGGTCCAGTGTGAAATGTTACTAAAGGTCACGGAACAATGCTTCAACACGCTAGAGCGATCAGAAATGTTGCTTCTACTTTTGAGGCGCTTCCCTGAAACGGTGGTGCAGCATGGGGTGAGATTTGATTCTTCCCTTTCTCTGAATATAAAATATATGGGTCATCAACAGATTTGTCAGTATGGCAAGGAGCTACAAAGCGGAAGTTGCTGAAGAGCACTGGATAAGACTGAACTGAAATAAGAGGTTCTTTGTTATTAAAGCAAAAAGAACATTTTTTTTTTTACCAGATTTTATAAGTTTCCAGAAGCTGTTTTATCAGGAAAATCACCAAGTTCTGACAGTACTATTTATTTGCAATCTGTACCGTAAAAAGTTATCTTTTTCTGTTGTATTCTACAATGTGCTTTTGAATTTAGAGTACGGTTTATAGTTTTAATAGATGCATTTTTCCTGTGCTTCTGCCCTATGGAGACTGTCTTTATTCTATTCCTGCCCCTTCCCTTCATCTGTAATATTTATCGAGTGCTATTGGGAGGCATGGGTAAGTGCTAGGTATCTCTTATCTTCCTAAATCCCCTGAAGTAAATATTGTCCTGCTTTACAGATGACGAAACCGAGCATTTCATGTTTTAGTAACTTCCCATGGCCAGTGACGTGTCAGGATTCAAACCATTCATTCGATTCGTTCAAACTCTGTGGCTTATTCTTTCCCAAACCATTTTTCTGGCGTCTGGCCCTGGTAAATCATTTCCATGCCTGCTTGTGTTAGTCTCCTAGGGTTGCCATAACAAAGTACCACAAACTGGGTAGCTTAACACAACAGAAAGATTCTCACAATTCTGGGAGCTAGAAGTCTAAAAGGCAGGTGTTGGCAGAGCCACGTTCCTTCTAAAGGCTCTGGGGAAGAATCTTTCTTTAGCTCTCCCTGGCTTCTGATGGTTGTCAGCAATCTTTAGCATTCTTTGGGCCAGTAGCTGCATCACTCCTCCAATTTCTGCTGCATCATCACGTGCTCTTCTTCCTTTTCTGTGTCTTTACATGGCCTTCTGTTTTTTGGTTCATTTTTTTTGTTTTTGAGGCAGAGTCTCACTCTGTCGTCCAGGCTGGAGTGCAGTGGCATGATCTCGGCTCACTGCAACCTCTGCCTCACGGGTTCAAGCGATTCTCATGCCTCAGCCTCCCAAGTAGCTGAGATTACAGATGTACATACGTAGCTAACTTATAAGGACACTAGTCATTGGATTGAGGGCCTCCCTAATCCAATATGACTTCATCTTTATTAATTATATCTACAAAGAGACTATTTTTTTAAAAAAAAGGTTAGATGTATATGAGGTCACATTCTGAGGTTCTGGGAGGATATGAATTTGAGGGATGCTGTTCAGCGCAGCACACTTTCTGGTCATGACTCTGACCTTTAACCTTCTGTGTGATGTAATCTTTTACACTTTTCCACTCCTACTGCAGGGCATCCCTTTGTGGTTGCAAGGAATTTGATACCAACGTCTTGGTGGAGTTGGGTAAGGGACCATCTACTATGCTAGGGCATTGGCAATGGAAAGATAGCCTTAAAACTCAGACCTTCCTGTCCAGTCCACACCAGACTGTGTGACTGGCTACTCCTGAGAACTTACCTTGAATGTGATAAGTTCTGTCTATATCGATACATCTTCATGTAGGGAATAAAGTCAGTTTCTTTATTTCTTAGAAAGTCTCTGCATCTGTATTATCATTTGAACTCCAGTTCCAGTGCTTCCTTTACATTTCTATAGACATTTTCTTAATTCTGGTTAATTCTTAAGGAGAATTTTGCTAATTCTGAAGAGAATAACCAACACAGAGTGGTCAGATGTTCAGTTGAATTTGGCCTTCTAGACTGTGTTGCTAGCGCATTCTTTTATTTTCTAGTCTTTAAAATGTGATTATTTGTTTCTCAGAGAAGTTTGAATACACAAACTGTGATAAGTAAAAACAAAAAATACCCCATTACTTCCTATAATTCTGACAACTTACACTGTAATACATTTAAATGATTAATTTATTTTGAAATAGGTTGGCCTTGGGGAGGCACTATTAGAGGCTGAAACTATTGAAGAACAAGAATCTCCTGTGAACTGCTTTAGAAAATTATTTGGTAAGGAAAATTGTATTCTGTATTACTTCTGTGGTAAGTTAATATGCTGGGGTAGGTGTTGGTTCAGGGATAAGCTCATATGGAAGGCAAAGGAGCTCTATATGTTATGCCATTTAAGTGCTTATTTTTTTTATTTAGAAAGCATTTTAGCCAGGCACAGTGGCTCATGCCTGTAATCCTAGCACTTTGGGAGCCCAAGGCAGGTAGATCACGAGGTCAAGAGATGGAGACATGGCCAAGATGGTGAAACCTCGTCTCTACTAAAAATACGAAAATAAGCTGGACATGGTGGCATGCACCTGTAGTCCCAGCTACTCAGGAGGCAGAGGCAGGAGAATCGCTTGAACCCGGGAGGGGGAAGTTGCAGTGAGCCGAGATTGCACCACTGCAGTCCAGCCTGGCAACAAAGCAAGACTCCGTCTTAAAAAAAAAAAAAAAAAGCATTTTAAACAACTTCTAAGCTTTTGTTATATAAGATTTTATACCTCTAAAAGAATATGTGTAACTGTATATGTAGGTATGAAGCACAGTAATAAACAAATATCTGAATTCAATGGAAGAATGACCCTCACCCAATGTAGAATTAACTGCCTGTCTCTCTGTATAACTCATTTTGAATACATGAGTCATAAAGGATTTTCCCCCCTATATATTTTAGATACTACATCGAATGAACTCTAAAAGCTTTTGTATTTGTCAGAACTCTAGGGTACACAACCTAATTAATTTTTTTCTTCTTTTTCTCCTCCAACAGTATGTGATGTCCTTCCTCTAATAATTAACAACCATGATGTTCGATTGCCTGCTAATTTATTATATAAGTACTTGAACAAAGCAGCTGAATTTTATATCAATTATGTCACTAGGTCCACTCAAACAGAAAATCAGCATCAAGGTAAGTAGGAATATCCTGTACTTTTATTTAAATAAGCTATAGTAAAATTGCAAATTCAGAAACCCCTCAATGTTCTGATTATTCTCCTCTGGATACTTACCAGTTTGTGAGTGTTTCAGAAGATGCTATCTAGAAAAAAATACTATAGTTAAGAGATGAGGCTTTTCTGGAACCAGTGCCACCCCTTGATCAAAACAGTCTTCTGGCTGAGCTGTACTGTTACCACATGGAACATTATACATGAATCATGAAGTAGGGGAAATTACTTCCTGCTTATACCAGGGGCCTGCTATGGGTCCTTGAGCAAAACATAAATGTATTGGGATTCTGTGCTCTCTGCATTTCATGGGGAGGCAGACTTTGTTTATCAGGTACCACGTCAACAGTAAGTCATAATGTTAATGGTAGGCTACTTTTTTCTTACATCTCAGGTGCCCAGGATACATCTGATTTAATGTCACCTAGCAAACGTAGCTCTCAGAAGTACATAATAGAAGGGCTGACTGAAAAATCATCCCAGATCGTCGACCCTTGGGAGAGATTGTTTAAGATTTTGAATGTTGTTGGAATGCGATGTGAATGGCAAATGGATAAAGGAAGACGGTAATAAATAGTTTATTTCCAGAATTGCCTATTGATTTTTTTTGAATTTTTTACAAAAGCAAAAACATGCTTTTTAAAACTGTGTAGGCCAGGCACGGTGGCTCACGCCTATAATCCCAGCACTTTGGGAGGCCGAGGTGGGCAGATGATGAGGTCCGCAGTTGGAGACCAGCCTGACCAACATGGTGAAACCCCATCTCCGCTAAAAATACAAAAATTAGCTGTGTCTGGTGGTGTGCACCTGTAATCCCAGCTACTCAGGAGGCTAAGGCAGGAGAATTGCTTGAACCTGGGAGGTGGAGGTTGCAGTTTGCAGAGATTGTGCCACTGCACTTCAGCCTGGGCAATGGAGCAAGAGTCTGTCTCAAAAAAACAAAACAAGAAAAAACAAAACTGTAATGCGTAAGTATACTTTTTGGGCAAATTTTGTGACACTCAATACTTATGCAAAAGCGGGTAGTTTTTCATTGTATCAAAAGATTTCTGGCCAGGCATAGTGGCTCATGCCTGTAATCCCAGTGCTTTGGGAGGCTGAGGAAGGTGAATCACTTGAGGTCAGGAGTTTGAGACCAGCCTGGCCAACATGGTGAAACCCCATCTCTACTAAAAGTAAAACAATTAGCTGGGTGTAGTGGTTTGTGCCTTGAGTCCCAGCTACTCGGGAGTCTGAGATGAGAGAATCACTTGAACCTGGGAGGCGGAGGCTACGATGAGCCAAAATCATGCCACTGTACTCCAGCCTGGGCAACAGAGTGAGAGCCTGTCTCCAAAAAAAGGAAAATAAAAAAAACAGATTTGGAACTGAAATATGAACTCTTAAGATGATGATGTGTTTGAACCTCTCTTGCTACTTCAGAGAAAAGACAAGCTACTTAGCATGTTTGTGTCATGAAATCTTGATCACTGCCCTAATTCAGAGGGGAAAAGTTGCCATTTATATTGTACAATAAGAATAATTTTACATACCTAGAGCAACATGTAATGTTACCACCAGAACTTTACTTTAGACCTTTTGCTGACCAGCCCAGAATAATCGAGTAAGTTTCATCGTTCCTTCTTTTTAGAAGCTATGGAGAAATTCTGCATAGAATGAAGGATCTCTGCAGATACATGAATAACTTCGATAGTGAAGCACATGCAAAATATAAAAACCAAGTAGTATATTCCACCATGTTGGTCTTCTTTAAGAATGCGTTCCAGTATGTCAACAGCATACAACCATCTCTCTTCCAAGGTTGGTTTACAAATTTTAGAGTATCCAAAAAAACTGGTTCATGCGGGGATGGTGAAGAGGATGAAAGTGTTTATCCACTATTGTTGGATCCAAGTAACTGTAGGGCGGTACCAGTCCTTTTTATAGTTGCCAATTTAGTTTTGTTTAGTTTGGCTTAATTGGTGGTTTTTATGTAAGTATGTTTCATTACAAGTTTCTATATCAAAGGGTATAATGGTACTACACGACTAAATACAGATATCAGATGCCACTATTTTAAAGGTAACAGCAGGCTGGGCGCAGTGGCTCATGCCTGTAACCCCAGCACTTTTGGAGGCCGAGGCTGGCGGATCACTTGAAGTCAGGAGTTTGAGACCAGCCTAACCAATATGATGTAACCCCATCTCTACTAAAAATACAAATATTAGCTAGGCGTGGTGGTGGGTGCTTGTAATCCCAGCTACTTGGGAGGCTGAGGCAGGAGAACTGCTTGAACCTGGGAGGCAGAGGCTGCAGTGAGCTGAGATTGCACCCTGCACTCCAGCCCGAGTGACAGAGCAAGACTCCATCTCAAAAAAAACCAAAACAACACAAAACAAAAAGCCAGCAGATATAACAACATATTTAAGTAGATTTCATGAAGACATCACAATAGGCAAAGATTTAAAATATACATTTTGTATATCTAGAGTGTATGCATAAATACACAGTAGAAAATTTGAAAAACAGAAATAAGAGAATGGAATCACCCATAATCCTTCCAGTATAATACAGCTGTCGTTTTTATGTAATGCCTTATAATATTACATATATTTAGATTTTGTTTGGAATCTAACCATAATGTAAGTATAATTTGGTAGTCTTTTTATGGTACTTGAATGATTCGTGATCATTGTAAAAAAATTTGCAGATATATAACAAATACAAAGAAGGAACTGTCACTTGTATTCCACCACTGACAGAGAGTCTTTAACAATTTGGTATAGATCTGTATGGTCTTTTTTTTCTATGTGCATATACTTGTTTGTTTACCTAATTGAGATCACACTGAACATATTTTTAATGACTTTTCACATGACAGTTGAGTAAGCTTCTCCCTTATTTTAAGTATTCTTTCCTGGCTGCATTTTTAAGTGTTGGTGTTTTTCCCCATCCTTAGGTCCTAATGCCCCAAGCCAAGTTCCACTTGTTCTTCTTGAAGATGTATCGAACGTGTATGGTGATGTAGAAATTGACCGTAACAAACACATCCATAAAAAGAGGAAACTAGCTGAAGGAAGAGAAAAACCCATGGTAATGCTTTCTTGCTTGCTTTTTTTTTTTTTTGAGATGGAGTCTCACCCTGTCACCCAGGTTGGAGTGCAGTGGCATGATCTCAGCTCATTGTAACCTCCGCCTCCTGGGTTCAAGCAATTCTCCTGCCTCAGCCTCCTAAGTAGCTGGGACTACCAGCACCTGCCATCACACCTGGCTAATTTTTGTATTTTTAGTAGAGATGGAGTTTCATCATGTTGGCCAGGCTGGTCTGGAACTCCTGACCTCATGATCCGCCCACCTCAGCCTCCTAAAGTGCTGGGATTACAGGCATGAGCCACCATGCCTGGCCAATGCTTTCAAATATAATTATTAATAGATTGGATGGGACAGTTTGCTAGAGGTGAATCTTTGTAAAATAGGGCTTTGGATCTGAATTGATAAAGCTTAGGTTTTAAAATTATACGATATATTAATAATCACCAAGTCAGTGGTTCTCCACTGGAGGTGATTTGCCCTTCAGGGGGACATCTGGCAATGTCTGGAGGCATTTTTGGTTGTCACAGCTTGGTGGGGAGGGGCTGCTGTTAGCATCTGGTGGGGAGGGGGCAGTTAGCATCTGGTGGGGAGGGGACAGGATGCTCAGCCACTTCACAGAGCACAGGACCACCCAAAAGGTCAGCGATAAGGCTAAGAACCCATGCTATAAGTTCCTTATACATGTTTTGACGGAATGGCATTGATTCAATTTAAAAAACAAAACCAAAATTGCATCGGACATCTAGAGCAGGGTGCAGTGCCGGGTACTGACCTCAGAATGGAAAGCTCGGAAACGTTTAGGGCAGCAGGAAAAGCCTATGGGGAGATGCAAAAAAGATTTCATGAAGGAAGTCAACACTTGAAACCAGTGCTGAAAGATGAAGGGTTTTGTCAGTTGGAATTGGGGGGAGATTTTGTTGAGAGCGAAAAGTTTGCACAAAGATGCAAGAAGCCCGAGAAATCTGTATTGTAAAATACAGAGGGCATTACTAGGTAAGTGCAGACAAATGTAATTTCTGACCAGGACCTTGCACTGGGGGAGGAGACCTAGAGAGGGGCGACCAGTGCAAGGGAGTCATACGTAGTGAACCAAAAATAACTAACATCCTCTGACATTATTTCTTAGATGACGCAGGCCTTAATTTTTTGTTGTTGTTGAGACAGCGTCTCACTCTGTCACCAGGCTGGAGCACAGTGGTGCAGTCTTGGCTCACTGCAACCTCCGCCTCCTGGGTTCAAGTGATTCTCCTGCCTCAGCCTCCCAAGTAGCTGGGACTACAGGTGTGTGCCACCACACCTATCTAATTTTATGTATTTTTAGTAGAGATGGGGTTTTACTGTTAGCCAGAATGGTCTCGATCTCCTGACCTCATGATCCGCCCACCTCGGCCTCCCCAATGTGCTGGGATTGCAGGTATGAGCCACCATGCCTGGCCTAACTGTATTTTTAGTGGAGATGGGTTTTGCCATGTTGGCCAGGCTGTTCTTGAACTCCTCCTGGTCTCAAATATCTATCCTCCTTGACCTCCCAAAGTGCTGGGATTATAGGCGTGAGCCACCGCACCTGGCCGCAGGCTTTGATTTTATCTTAGTACGTGCCAAACCATTATTTGGAAGCCAGTTAAATCATGTCATGTATTAGAAAACAAAGTAAACTATAAACAGGTGCAGTTTAAGTTGTGTCTCTCAATGTAAAAAATCTAAATTTTGACTTTCATAAAACTGATAGTTTTTAAACTTTGCTCCAAAACCACCACAAGCAAACATAAGAATTTAGCATCAGAAAAAAATTCGCTCCATTTTAAAAGTAAAAATAGAATGGAATGTGTGAGCATATAAAGACAAAAAATACATCTTAATTTTCAAAGCTAAATTGTTAAATTCAAAAAAATTGTATGTATGTGGTATCCTTTGACATAAAATTCATGTAATGGGCAAAACTGGCAGCAATAATATGTTACCATATATGACTATATTTATAACCGAATTAACTGTGTTCTCCACATTCTTTAAGCAGAGTTCAGATGATGAAGACTGTTCAGCGAAAGGAAGAAATCGTCACATTGTGGTTAATAAAGCCGAACTCGCTAATTCTGTTGAAGTGTTAGAAAGCTTTAAATGGGCCAGGGAGAGCTGGGAGTTGCTGTATTCCCTAGAATTCCTTGACAAAGGTAAGAAAGCACATGTCATTGGTGCTGTTTAATGTTTTATATAAAATCATTATGCTACTTGAAACATCAATTCACTTATGGCAAATTAAGTTGACTACAGTAGTTCATGCATTTCTTTTTCTTCTTTTGAGACAGAGTCTCACTCTGTCGCCAGGCTGGAGTACAATGGCATGATCTTGGCTCACTGCAGCCTGTACCTCCTGGGTTCAAGCAATTCTTCTGCCTCAGCCTCCCTGGTAGCTGACACTACAGGCATGTGCCACCATGCTCAGCTAATTTTTCATATTTTTAGTAGAGACGAGGTTTCACCTAGCTAATTTTTTGTATTTTTAGTAGAGACGGGGTTTCACCAGGCTGGTCTTGAACTCCTGACCTCAAGTGATCCACCAGCCTGGGCCTCCCAAAGTGTTGGGATTACAGGGATGAGCCACCACAGCCAGCTAGTTCCTGCCTTTTATAGGATTTTTTCTGAACAGGGTACCTTACCAGTCGTGAATTTTCAAATGACCATCCACCTTTTAGCTCCTGCTCTGAGGGTATATTATAATTCAGCAGGGGTGGAGCTTGAGGGAGAGGTTTTGGACTTTCTGGTAAATACTTGTAATACTGGCCTTTTCTCACCCAGTTTGTTTTGTGATGTGGCTAAGAATACAAAATGTATTGCTGTTCTGATCTGCATTAACTCCATTGTCTGAAAAACTCAAAATCCAAAAACTGTAGGAAGCCTGTTTTCGGTTGACGATATTGAGTATTTTGACATTACTTAGAAATCACTAGCTGTTTGCTAACCAAGGTATTCTTACTATACTTTGGAATCAGGCCCCTTATTTTACTTTCAACCCATGGACATTCATCCCCTGGCTACAGTCATGTGTCATACAGAGCCGTTGGCCAGATGTGCAATGTCATCTTTTCTAAGTAAATGTAGCACCACTGAGTTTCTCTTTGTCACATCTGGGATTGTGAACACCTATGTGACAATTTTTGAGGGGATCTTTCCTTCAGTTCAAAACTGACTTTTTAAAAAATGAATAAAACCTTTTAGTGTCATTGTATGTTTTTTTAATTAGGTCAAAATAAAATGGGCCAAGCAAGGTGGCTCATGCCTGTAATCCCAGCATGTTAGGAGGCTGAGGCAGGTGGATCGTTCAGCTCAGGAGTTAGAGACCAACCTGGGCAACATGGCAAAACCCCGTCTCTACAAAAAAACAGAAACAAAAATTAGCCATGCGTGGTGGCATGTGCCTGTAGTCCCAGCTGTTCAGGAGGCTGAGGTAGGAGGATTGCTTGAGCCCATTAGGTCGAGGCTGCAGTGAGATATCTTGGGGCCATTGTACTCCAGCCTGGGCAACTAGAAGACTATCTCTAAAAATAAGATAAAATAAAAATAAAATGGGAACTTGTTTTGGGGAAAGCAAAGTAGTTTAAAAGATAAATGAGGAAATATGTGAAAAGTACTTTAAACAGTTCGTGGCACCTGGGATGTGCTCAGTAAGTTGTTAGCGTCTACAAGGTATTACTTGTGTATTACTGGTAAGTGTTGTGTGTTTTGTCTCTCCTTGAAATTCTAGAGCAGTGTTTTAGAAATCAAAGCAAAGTTACCATACATTTTTGGTAGTTTGCTCTCTCTTACTGGATTTGTTAGTTTGTTTTCTTCTTCTGCGCTATAGCTATATATATTTGGTAAATTTGCTTTTTAATTCTCACTCAGAATTTACAAGAATTTGTTTGGCCTGGAAGACAGATACTTGGCTTTGGTTAAGAATCTTCCTCACAGATATGATCATCTATCAGGTAGAGTATTACACGTACTTTAGGTACCTGTATCTGTACAGATGGTTATCGTGGCAAACCAGCTTTCACGTGCAGGATGTGTCGTCTTCCCTCTTGGGCCAGCCCACTGCCTGCTTACACCTGTTCTGTCTCCAGTGGCTGGGTATGGTCCACTTTCCTTTCAAAATAATTCTGGGCTGGGTGCAGTGGTTCACGCCTGTAATCCCAGCACTTTGGGAGGTCAATGCGGGAGGACTGCTTGAGTCCAGGAGTTCCAGACCAGACCTGGCAACATAGTGAGACCCTGTCTCTACAAAATAAAAAACTTAGCCAAGTGTGGTGGCATGTGGCTATAGTTCCAGCTACTCAGGAGGCTGAGGTGGGAGGATCACTCGAGTCCAGGAAGTCAAAAGTGCAGTGAGCCATGATAGCAACACTGCTCCAGCTGGGGTGACAGTGCGACCTTTGTCTCAAAAACAAAACGAAACAAAAACTCCAAAGTGACAAGACTGTACATCCAGTCACACCTCTCTGTAGAAGTAAGATTTTTACTTTTCGGTAAGAGGATTACTTCTCACCCTCCTCCTCTCTCCGCTGGTGGAGTCTGCCTGGCTGTACTGTTCTCCAGCATCTTAGACGTAGAACGGAGAGAGTCGATAATTCACCAATGAGCTATTGTTGGAATGGGCAGGTTGCTGCTTCCATCCTTCATAAAGGAGACGTGCTTGTAGTGAAATATTTCTAAAGAAATGTAACATCCAAAATGTGCTGGATCAAAGGGCCTGGTTATTTTCTTTAGTCTTAAGACCTAAGCCCAGAAAGAAAAATCTTCATCCATATCAAGTAAAGCTATAAAGAACTCCCACCTGGCTTTAATTAAGTTGATTTGATTCTGTTGCCAAGTCTCCATTTCTTCCTCAGATGATCAAACCAAGCTACTTTCTTTGTATAGTTGCTTGCTCATTGCTTAATGAACTCTGGAAGAGTATTTTTTTAATAATTTCGTTTTTTAATGGCGATTTTTTTTTCTCCTTGTTATTCTGTCTTTCTTAGGGTCAATATAAAAAGGCGATAGCCAGCCTCCATCACTTAGCAGCTCTCCAGGGATCCATTTCTCAGCCACCGATCACAGGGCAGGGGACCTTGGAGCATCAGAGGGCGCTCATCCAGCTGGCAACGTGCCACTTTGCGCTAGGGGAGTACAGAGTGAGTACTGCTCACATGCCGGCCGCAGGGGCACAGGGCCACCGGGGCTTTCTGCTTTACCCAGTGTGGCTTTTTTATTCAGTGCAAGTGTGTTTCAATTTGATCCTTCCACCTAGATTTATTACTTAATCTGCTAATGAACATCACAATGATTTTGTTTTACTTAATTTTCTCTTCACTACAGCTTCCCTGAAATGAGGTATCAGTACTTTTTAAGTTTCTTGTTCATTGTTCCATTTGTTGGAAGATTTTTCTTTTTATTATTATTACACTCTTGCCTGTTCTGTTGTACTTGGAAAAGCAAGGCCATTATTAAGTGGGAAATGGAGGATTTATAGTTAGCTTACTCAAACCTCAGATTCTCTCTTTCAATGGTAATAACAGGCTGGGCGTGGTGGCTCATGGCTATCATCCCGGGACTTTGGAAGGCTGAGGCAGGAAGATTACTTAAGATCAGCAGTTCAAGACCAGCCTGTCCAACGTGGTGAAACTCCATCTCTACTACAATACAAATGTTAGCTGGGTGTGGTGGCAGGCACCTGTAATCCCAGCTACTTGAAAGGCTGAGGCAGGAGAATCACCTGAACCTGGTAGGCGGAGGTTGCAGTGAGCCAAGATTGCACTACTGCACTTCAGCCTGGGCAACAGAGCGAGACTCTAAAAAAAAAAAAAAAAGTAATAACAGCTGATAGGGGTGTTGCAGAAGCAGATTTATAAAAGGGTGTGTTTCCTCCAGGAGGTTTTGAGCCCATCCTACTACAGGGTGGGGACTGTGCTTTTATCTTTGAACTTTCATGACACCTACCACGATGCAATAAATGTTTGAATTCAATTAAAACAATAAGCAAGTGTTGTGTGCAAGGACTATATAAGTTCAAGGCCACAACATAACACAACAAACTGACTTATTCCCACCTCTCTATGTGTTGTTGATCACTTTGTGATTAAAAACCCTAAATTTTTTGGCTGGGTGCTCATGCCTGTAATCCCAGCAGTTTGGGAGGCCGAGGTGGGCGGATCACAAGGTCAGAAATTTGAGACCATCCTGGCCAGCATGGTGAAACCCCGGTCTCTACTAAAAATACAAAAATTAGCTGGGCATTGTGGTGGGTGCCTGTAATCCCAGCTACTCGGGAGGCTAAGGCAGGAGAATCACTTGAACCTGGGAGGCGGACATTGCACTCCAGCCTGGACAACAAGAACCAAAAAAAAAAAAAAAAAAAAAAAAATACTCCAGAACACACAAAAAAAAAAAAACCAAAATTTTTTTTTTAACTTGAACGCTGAAATTTTATTAATAATTTGTAT
>CAUYQU010076632.1:0-12114 GCA_963574635.1 Cheracebus regulus
TGTGGGAGCAAAATTTAGCTGCACCATTAAGATGGCGCCGGCCCGCCTGATTACACAATTGGAGAGGACTGCCGGTAGTTGCCACCCCGATGGAAGAGCACCACTCAGCCCACTTTACGTAGAGGACGGTGATTGGGCCTGGGTGGCTACTTAAGAGCCGACAGAAGGGGAAGGAGGAGGAGAAGATGGAAGACAGCTGAACCGCTGGGGTGCCCGCAACACCCGAGCTTCCCACAATAAAGTTGCCAGAACAAGTACCTGTTGTTGTGTGCTCCTTGCCGGCCGAGGCGCGCGCGACAATAATTCATGCTTAAGGACATGTTGTCACATAGCTGGTTACAGTCTTTTATCTATTAAGATTCTTATCTGCCAGAAATGTGATGTCTACTTATAACTAGCCTCAAATATCCTAATATTCTTCTGTATACAGAGCTACTCAACCTAATCCCATCTTGTTACCCTAAAACATTTAATGATAATTGCTTCTTATCATCTTTCACCCCCATAAATTTTCTCCTTGCTTTCTCCTGCCAAATTCAAGCTGTCACCTCTTCTCCCAGGATAAGACGTTTACTGCTGATCAATCACAGCCACAAAGGAAACAAACAACTGCCATGCTCAGTAAGGATAAGGTGAGGCCGGGTCATTGATTTACAAAGGGACTAATTACAAACATGCAAGCGAGGTGTAGGGAAACCACACGTGATACTAGTGAACCCAGGCCTGAAGGCAGCAGAGCTGTTACTATCCCTAGGCCAAAGGGACAGAGAGATAGTCTACACTAAAACCAATAGAGAGAAATCCACAGGCAGGTGTTGGTCCAGCAACTGTTTTTTTAGATGAACTAGGTATGGAAATTGAGAATAAGCATTTATAAGCCTCAACAGCAATTCCATAGAATAATTGTGCCTAATAAGAAATGGGGTTTATCTAATAATAAATATAGGGTTGGATTTCCTATGTATTTATTTTTAATTGTATTTCATTTTTCTAGTAATTTGCATTCTATCTGTTTACAAAAGTGCCAGCTATTGATAAATTGGAAATAAGGAAAACATGCTGGGCCTTCACCACAGATATCATAAGAAGCTTTTCTCTGGCAAAGGCTTACTTGAGCCAAACAGGCAGCCCAAGGATACCCAGTATGAGACTAGTCAAGGAAATCAATACTCTATTATTCCTCTCCTCACTTCCTCCAGTCTCTTGTTGAAGTTCTCGATTTGGCTATACTCACTGAGGTCCATGTGGGTCAGTCTTTGGAGGCAAAAAGCAGAATACAGAAGGGTGGAGAGTGGATCTCCATCCTGTAGAGTTGAAAAGTCTATGTCTCCAACATAGCAAATGCATGAAGTCCCATCACCACAGAGTGACATTATTTTGTCACAGAATAATGTTTCCCTGTGCCACTTATCAACTTACTGCCACTGAACTCCAGATTCACTCTAAATACATGCTCTGTCATAATGAACAGAATTCCTTTAGCACCCATCCTTTACGGTGAGCATGAAGTTGAGCTGTCTCAGTAGAGGCCGCTGGAGGGATTCTACAGGAGGAAGGGGCTCTCCTGCTGTTTGCAGCTACTAAAGAGGTCAGCAGTATAAGTGGGAGGGCTTTGGTCATGCTCTCCCCTGGCTGCACCCCTAAGCATGTGGTTCCTTTGCAACTTCTCAGCTGCAGCCTGGTCTAGTAGTAAAAATAGAAAAACCAATTCACAGGCTCGTTGTAAGTACTAATTTTTTAAGGGCAGACACAATCTGTATATTAACATGCAGTTCTCACAGGGGTAACTAAACAACCTTAATTTCAATCCTCACTGTCCTTGTAACTCGGCTTGGGGGAGAAGGGTAGCCCTTGCTAGCCCTTCTCCTACCCCTGGATGAAACTTGAGGTGGCACAATGACTGTTCTGACACAGGACTTTGGGGAAATATAAAATCCTACAATCACTTCCAGACAAACATACTCTCAATTATTGAAAGTGTCCAATCCAATGCATCAATCAGTAATACAATTTGTATTCAAAGGTAAGACTTCTTAGAAGGAATCCTTCCCTTTAATTTCCTTACTTCCCACTGTTTGCTAATTGGCTTTTGGCCCCACCAGGGTTAAGTGCTTAGATGAAGGAAAGAAAAGAGGGCATAAAAAAGATCATATTTGACAGATACTGTCAAATGTGGCTTAATGCTGTCTGTCTGACAGATGCTTAAGACTAACTTTTCTCTTACAGGCACTTTTGGGATTCTTCAGAGGGGTTCCTGCCAAGTGATATATTCTAGTTCTCCAACTGCCCCACATGACTTAGTCCTTGGTTTTCCAGAAGTCCACTCAGTACTGACCTTCTTTCTATTTTCAGAATGGTACCCCTCTTACACATGATTTTAAATTGTTCCAAACCAGATCTTACACACCACTCGGCTCACACTAGACCAAGGGAATATTCATCTACCCTTTGTCCCAACAAACTCTAGGATTGAAGGTCAAGCTGAGGTAACAGCAACTCTCATCCTCACTTCACCTGCAAAGGCACTTGCCAGCCCTCCTCTGAGTCCCTGCATTTCCCCGAAGTCAGACACCATCTACAGTATCTATGAGGTCTGCTAATGGAGCTTGCCACAAAACACAGACTGAAACGAGTTTTATAAACTTCCTCAGCTTATTCAGAGAGGGAAGAATTTCCCATTTGAATTCTTCCAAGGAGATTTCCCCCTGTACTCATAACTCTTCATCTTTATTTTTCTTTCCTATGACCCCTAAGCAAACATCCCTTTGGTGACTACAAGCATGGCAATAAATTACCTACATGTTGCCTCACTGGAGTTTTATTACCAGTTGGTCTATACTGTTGTGGGGCTAACATGCACAGTCACTGTAGTAGGAATTCAGTCATTGTATAAACTTTAAACAAGCAAGCCCTACCCATAAAAATTGTTCTTTGGTATTCTTACTGTATATATCCAAAGTAAATGAAGTTGAGATTTGATGTCACCAGTAGCCCATTTAATTATCTAAAAAAATCAGATAACAAACTTTTCAGATCTAACTTTTCTTGTACAGACTAGCTGTAATAACCCATACGGGGTGGGGGGGGCGGCGGGGAGGCGGGGAAATAAGTGGTTTTTTACGTTTATTTTTGCCAGTATGTGCTAATAGCACTTACTTTCAAAGTTCTGGATATGGCTCCAGTAATCAGAAGAGCTTTAAATAGAAATATTATAGAAAAAGAGTTCTGTTTCCATTCCCTTAGAATTTAGATCATCCTGTGAAAAACATAGGATTTCTTCCCAGTAAATAAATAGTACTCGCAAGAGACTAAGAGAAACTATAAAGACAAGTAGTACACGCATGTAAAGAATAATACTGGTTATAAGGTAAGACTGCTCAGATAGGCCAGTATAATTAAAACAGTTAAAGTGACAAGAGTTGATATGAAACAAGTCATGAGAATCTCTACAAAAAGCAGTTCCCTAAACTGGCTGCATAAGAACCATTGGGAGTAATAAGCTTCCGAATTAAACTGATAAAAACTTGTCTGTACCTCAGACAGCCGATATCCATTCTGAGCTTCTTTTCAGTAAGAGAATTCTGATTTTCTTGCTGGTAATGTATCCAGCTAAAAGCAACTGTTTCCCATCTGCTCCGGCAGATTGATATGGCCATGTGACTAATTCTGGTCATTGAATACAAGTGGAGATTATTTCTGAAAAGGCTCCTTAAAGAGGGATGAAGAATTGGTTGTGAACTTTTTGCCTTTCTACCCATTCCTCCTTCTGGCTTTGTAGAATTTGGACCTTAAGGCTGAATCTCTAGCAGCCGTCTTAGAGCATGAAGCAATCTTGAAGGCGGGAGTCACAAGCTAAAGATGGCAGAGCCGACAGATCAAAGGAGTCTGGGTTCCCAGTAACCATAGAACTGCCATGCCAGCTCTGCACTGCTCCTTCCACACTTGTTTTATAAAAAGGAAGGTAAACCTAATATAGATAAGCCCCTGTTATCATACACCATCAAATCCTAAACACAGTGCTACTAGCGTTTTCTTAGCCTTATCAGATTTCAACAGATGCTTTTCATTTTCAGGTGAGTATAACGACCTTCACAATGCTGCCCAGCTGTAGGTGATTACAGCATACCGTTTGGGGAAACACATGTCTTAGAATTAATGAAACAGGTATTTGTAGTCTTTAGTTTATCCAGCGGCCTTAGCTTGCCTGAAATCTTACTAGTAAACTCACTGATTCTGGGACCATCCAGAACTTGGAAATTCCCAATATGGAAGAGAAATGGCTGTGAGAGAATGCCTTGTGCATACCTGGCACAGAAAGGAAGCTAAGGAAAAGAAATCCAACACAGACATTGCCACCCACAGTTGTATGGAAGGCAAAGTATCAGTGAGAAAGAAACTGTAGTAACATCAGTGTTGGAGAATCTATTTATTATAGTCTTAAGAACCTCTTTTCTGTAATGGACCTGAAATGAACACAGAAGTCTGGAAATCACAGTAGCCTCCTGATGAAAACCAAAGGGAGATCTAAAGGATGATGATGCCAGCCAGAGCATGGAGAACAGACTGGCAGTTAATATTCCCCTGGCACAGCCCATCAGTAATTAGCTGTTAAAAAGCCCGTGATAATTGTCTGGTAAACTTGTGGTGTGTTTTGGCTCTTCTTGACTAGCTTACTTCTTAAAAATTTAAGCCCCTCATTAAAGAAACCCTTTCAGGCCAGGTACGGAGGCTCACGCCTGTAATCCCAGCACTTTGGGAGGCTCAGGAGGGCAGATCTTGAGGTCAGGAGATCGAGACCATTCTGGCCAACATGGTGAAATCCCGTCTCTACTAAAAATATAAAAATTAGCTGGGTGTGGTGGCGCATGCCTGTAATCTCAGCTACTCGGGAGGCTGAGGCAGGAGAATTGCTTGAACCTGGGAGGCAGAGGTTGCAGTGAGCTGAGATCACACCACTGCACTTCAGCCTGGCGACAGAGCGAGACTGTCTCAAAAAGAAAAGTAAAAGAAAGAAACCCTTTTGGATGTGGTAAATTAATTAGAAACAGTCTACTAGGTAAGGGCCCACTAAGCAACTAGAGATCATCATAATACCATTCAGGGACTATTAAAATAAGGGACTCTCGGGTTGGCCATGTTAAGCAACTGCTATAGAAATAAACCATGGTGAGGTTAGATTTATAGTCTGAGCACATCACTGATTTCCTATTTATATCTCTCCCCCATAATACCAGATACATGGCAGTCACTCAACAAGACACATATTAAATAACAAATGACACAATAGATGGTTTCAAAAGGTGTTTACTATTCAGCCAAATAATTTTTTGTCAGTCATAAAGTGAAATACATACCAAAATATATATTAAATATTCACCAAATCTGCATTGCTGCTACATGAAAACATTTTTTGGTCTGTTGGAAAATGTAATTCCTGAGATCATTGTTGAGCTTTGTCCATCATTTTCCTCACCATCAAATCATCTTCCCTTAAGTGACTTGGGAGTGTGAATCTAAGAAGTTCAATTTTAGACTAATTTTCTCTATCTTCGAAATGAGTAAACAGGCTCTTTTATAAAAGGTAAAAAAATAACCATGGTATGCTAATTTTTTTCCAAGGTATACCATATGGAGAAGTGTAGGGTGAACACAAAAGAAGTCTTTTCTGATCGGCTCTCGATCACACATAAGGAACATATGTCTTCCAGTTAATCAGTCCTTGATGTACAGCAGTCCAGCTGTTGTTTTGCATTTATTAAAATATTCTCTGCTAAATAATTATGTTCATCTTTAAAAGTAAATTGCATAAAATTGCATCCAATTTCTTTCTCTAAACCAACATATTCTTCACCTTCACAAAGCAAACACATGGTGCACTGAAACTGAGGTGTTAACAGCTTTACATACTGTTCTGCCATTTGTGAGGGGTGCAACCAAAACATAAGTCAGAAAAGAAAGCTATCCAGCTTTTCATGGAATCTGGTGAAGTTTACATTTAGCAATAAGCTTCTAAGCCTGAACTTAGCAGGGCTAGCACAACTTTATTAATTTCCTAACTCCTATTATTTTAGAATGGTTTTCAAAATAATCTTATAAATTCCTAATTGAAATACAAAACAGAACAAAAAGCTGTGAGAAATATTTTTTTCTTTGGCTCCTTAAAGACTTGGATTCATTTATATTAGTGTTGCATACATTTTAGTTTCTACATTTTGATGTACTTGCTTTGAAAGCACTAGAACAAATTAATTGAAATAAAACCACTCTGAAACCACTTGAATCTTTGATCCTACCATACAGTTTTAAAGGCTTTCAGGACATATCTTGTATTTTTCCCTGAGTCTGAGTGCCTACATGATTATGAAATGTATGTCTCTTGCTTGACGGTGATATCCAATATGCATGAAATACTGAAAAATAGGTATTTTCCAAAGACTCCTATATACCAGGCATCTCAGACTGACACTGAAAACCTTTTGAAGCATTTTTAACAACAAATAATGGACTATTTCACAGACTGAAGCCAATAATTAGTTTTCTTGACCTACAGTTGAAAGCAAAATTATCTTTTTAACTAACTAGGATCAGCTTCAAAATCCTTTTGGAGATGTTTTTATCTATTAAATGCCTTTATTAACAACACCATCTTCCATTTTCTATTACTCCAATTCGATTTCTCCTGCATATAAGGTAATGAGCAGAATGGCTGTGAATCCAGTTAACATTCCAGCATTCTGAATCATGAAGAAGGTGAAATCGGTTTTTCTTCCAGTTACCTTTTCTCTCAGCATATCATTCATCTCTGGAAACTGGAAGACAGATACATTGTTAGATAACTGTTGCCATCTTGTGGCAACCACAAAACAGTCACTTAGAGGCATACAGAGACAGCATGGGTTTGGTTCCAGACCAGTGTCATAAAGCAAACATCTCAATAAAGCAAGTTACATGAATTCTCAAGTTTTCCAGTGCATATAATAGATATATTTGCATATAGTCTATTAAGTGTGCAATAGCATAATATCTAAAAAGGTAATGTACATATCATGATATAAAAAATACTTTATTGCTAAAAAATGCTACCAATCAGCTTTCAGTGAGTTGTAATCTTTTTGCTGGTGGAGTCTTGACTCCATCTTGATGGATACTGACTGATTAAAGTAGTGGTTGCTGAAGGTGGGAGTGGCTGTGGAAAATTCTAAAATAAGACAACAATGAAGTTTGTAACATCAATTGACTGTTTCTTTCATGAAAGATTTCTCTGTAGTGTGCAATGCTGTTTGACAGCATTTTACCCACAGTAGAACTTATTTACAAACCGGAGGCAGTTCTTTCAAACTGTCCGTACTCTATAAATAGAATATTTATAGAATATTTTAAATCCTTTGTTGTCATTTCAGCAATGTTCACAGCATTTGTAGATTCTGTCTCAAAAGAAGACTGCTCTGTCTCAGGAGTAGATTCTATCTCAAGAAATCACTGTTTGTTCCGGCATAAGAAGCAGCCCCTCATTCATTCAAGTTTAATCATCAGATTGCGCAATTCAGTCCTATCATCAGGATCCACTTCTCATTCTAGCTCTCTTGCCACTTCTACTACATCTGCAGTTACTTCTTTCATTGAAGTCTTGAATACCTCAAAGTCATCCATGAGGGTTGAAATCAACTTCTTTCCAACTTCTGTTAATGTGGATGACTCCTCTCATAAATTATGAATGTTCTTAATATCGTCTATAATGATGGGTCCTTTCTAGAAAGTTTTCAACTTATTTTGCCCAGATTCATCAGAGGAATCACTATCTACAGCAACTATAGGCTTACAAATTATTCTTAAATACTATGACTTGTAAGTCAAAACTACTCCATGGACTGATCCATGGACTGCAGAATAGATGTTGTGTTAGCAAGCACAAAAACAGCATTCATCTCCTTGTGCATCTCCATAAGATCTCTTGGGTGACTTGCACTGTCAATGAGCAGTAATGTTCTGAATGGAATTTCTTTTATTTTTCTGAGCAGTAGGTCCTAACAATGGGTTTTAAGTATTCATAAACCATGCTGTAAACAGATAATGTTATCATCCAGGCTGTATTGTTCCATTTCTAGAGCACAGAGTAGATAGAGCATAATTCTTAAGGGCCCTAGGATTTTTGAAATGGTAAATGATCATTGGCCTCAACGTAATGTTACAGCTGCATTAGCCTGAATAAGACAGTCAGCCTGTCCTTGGAAACTTTGCAACCAAGCATTGACCTTCTCTCTAGCTAAGAAAAGTCCCGGATGACATCTTCTTCCAACAGAAGGCTGTTTCAGCTACACTGAAAATCTGTCAGTTTACTGTAGCCACCTTCATCAGTGATCTTAGTTAGATTTTCTGTATAACTTTCTGCAGCTTCCCATCAGCACTTGCTGCTTAACCTGGCACTTTTATGTTATAAAGATGGTGTCTTCCCTTAAGCCTAATGAACACACCTCTGCTAATGTCCAGTTTTTCTTCTATAGCTTCCTTACTCCTGTAAGCTGTCATAGAATTGAAGAGTTACTCCTTGCTCTGAAATAGGCTGTTGCTTAAGGGAATGTTGTAGTTGTTTTCATCTTCTATCCAGACCATTTAAATTTTATTCATGTCAGCAATAAGACTGTTTTGCCTTCTTATTTGTGTATTCATTGGAGTAGCATTTTTAATTTCCTTCATCAGTCCTTACTTTGCATTCACAACGGGGCTATTTGGCACACAAAGTCTAGCTTTTGGCCTATCGTGACTTTCAACATGCCCTCCTCATTAAGCTTAGTCATTTCTGGCCTTTGATTTAATATCATAGATATGCAGCTCCTCCCTTCACTTGAACACTTAGAAGCCACTGTAGGATTATTAATTTTTCTAATTTCGACATTGTTGCATGTCAGGGAATACGGAGGCCCAGGAAGAGGGAGGGAGATGGGGGAATGGCTGACTGGGGAGGCAGGCAGAACACATACAACATTTATCAATTAAGTTTACCATTTTATACGAATGTGGTTCATGGTGCCCCAAAACATAAATCACTGATCACAAATCACTATAAGAGATATAATAATAATGAAAAGTTTTGAAATATTTCAAAAATTACCAAAACGTTATACAGAGACAGAAAATCAGCACATGCTATTTAAAAAATGGCACTGACAGACTTGTTTGAGGCAGGGTTGCCAAAAACTTTCAATGTGCAAAAAACACAGCATTTACAACATGCAACAAAGCCACATGCAATAAACCAAGGTGACCTATAATAGAATTCTGGGATAGGTAGTATAATCATTTACTTTGGATGTTTAAAGGTTTTAGTACAGAGAGCTTAATGGGAATATCTAGTTCTTTCAGACATCAACAAGAATAAAAGTAGTAAAGTAGTATTTTTCTCCAACTGAGTCAATTAGTGTGATGGGATTTACCTCATTTTATGTTCTCTTTCTCCTTCTCTGTTAACTGCTCTCTGTGCTTCACCCACTCCTTTCTTTCATGACCTCAAGTTCATCCAGCAAAATCTTCACATCTGCCATCACCTCTACCTGAACTTGTATTTCTCTAATTTTTCAGTGGACTAAATCCTTCATGTTTCAACTTATATCTCACTAAAACAATTATGTTAGCCAATCCTAGTTTATTCTCAATGCCTTTATTACCATCTCTCATCATATATTTTACTTTTGTCTCTTATTTCATAGCATCTTTAAATTTGTTATTATTTAGTCACCTGTGCTATTTGTTGTTGTTGTTGTTGTTGTTGTTGTTGTTGTTGCTTAATTTCAGGATCCCCTCTTTCTAGAGGAAAAGCCCCATGAACGGGAAAGCCCCATAAACTGTGCCTATTTTGCTCACTCCAGGAAGAGTATTATTTATTAATATTATTTCCTTAAACTGAAAAACTCTAATAAGATTCCATTCTTATATTAGAAAGTAAAATGACTATAAGATAGTATAAGACATTAATTTTGCACAAAAAGTTATAGATGTAGCATTGTTTCTAAGAGATGAAATCCTTGCTCTGATGAGGGTATTCAGAGAACAATGAACAGAGCTAGACAATTATAATTTGGAGGTAAGAATGCAAATGAAGAAAATTAAATTATTAAATTATGTGTATTGTACATCCAGTTCCAAATACAAAAGAAATATGCCTTGATTTTCATACCCTATCATATTATCATTTTCTAGAAAGATGTCCATGATTTAGTTGAAAATGCACAGGATATTCTCTCTCTTATACACACACATACACACGCACACTCTTGAGCGCACACACACACAGATACAAAGACACAGACACTAAACAGATATAAATATAAATATACACTATATCACAATATTGTCAAAATTTTACCAATTTTAGTGTACCAGTTTTAGTTTAATCAAAAAGCTACCACTCTTTAGAACTTTGAAATAATAAAATGCTATTTAATAAGTTATTCCTCTTCCAAACGTGACACAGACACAAAAGAGGGAGAAAAAGTCCTATAGGGACATACTGTAATACAAGACAAGGTTTACCAACCACAAAGGGAATAGAGATAGAGGAAAATATCTCTATTTCAGCAAAAACAAATCATTCACCTTCAAACAATAGGATTATTTTTAAAGAACCAATGAGGATCAGTTCCAAATTACTATTAGTGTAAACTGCTCAAGTAGAATGATCTGTTGAAATGGGAATGTTCTGTATTACAACAGAAATGACTTCCACACTGTGGAAAGCAGAAGGCCACCTTTAGTTAACTCATAATCCAGATATTTCCAAATTTTAAATTAAAACAAAATAAAAAATTTAAGCTTCTTACCATGTCTGCCAGAGAAATATAGAGGAACATGCCTCCAGCAAGTGCAAATATAATATTTGGAGCAAAATTATTGCCCACCAAAATGCCAAACGCTAGCCCAACATAGCAGGAACATGCAGAAAGGAAGTTGAATAACAAGGCTTGTCGAGTGCTCATCCCTGCATTGAGTAGGATCACAAAGTCTCCTAGAATAAGAAGAAAATATCAAGTGAATAGTTATTTTCTATTTCTGAATGAGATCAAAGATAATCATCAATGTCCAACAAATTCTTCATTTTAGTGTATCAGAAGGATTTTAAAAGCATGTCACCTAAATAGTCTCATTCCACTAAAATCAAGAAGTAAGCAGACTTTTACAATATGAGCACAGCTCCTTACCTAACTCGTGTGGAAACTCCTCACATAGGATTGCTATGGAAGTACTGAGTCCCTGAAGGAGAGACAAGGTGCAGGAAGCCCCAATCGCCAGGCCATCAATGAAATTGTGGAGGGCATCGCTGAGCGTTATCATCCAGGCAATCGTCCCTATTTCTGACAGTCTGGGCCCCTTCAAACAGGTACATGAACTTGGCTCTTTTTTTCCATCCTAGCAGAAAATCAATCAAAATGATAACCAACATTTCTTGAAAGTCTCAGAAATACAGAGAAGTTGGAGATGGGTTATGTTTTGGGAAAAACAAATTGTTCCAACTAGAAAGTCTTTCATGGTAGCTAGGAAACCCTAGTAATACATAAAAGAGCAAAGAAAACTTATGGCAGAGAGAAAGAAATTAATCAACTGACACACTTGAATAAGCCACTAACAGACATTTGCCTTTACTTTCCCTTTAAAACAATCCTTTTGACTTGTATGAACTTCTTCCTACTGCCTTTCTAAAATGTAGCAGATATTACCCTAAGAATTTTATTGTGCTCGCTTCGGCAGCACATATACTAAAATTGGAACGATACAGAGAAGATTAGCATGGCCCCTGCGCAAGGATGACACGCAACTTCGTGAAGCGTTCCATATTTTTACAGGGCATAGGTGTAGGCAAGGACTTCATGACCAAAACGCCAAAAGCATTGGCAACAAAAGCCAAAATAGGCAAATGGGACCTAATAAAACTCCACAGCTTTTGCACGGCAAAAGAAACAGTCATTAGAGTGAATCAACAAGCAATAGAATGGGAAAAAATTTTTGCAGTCTACCCATCTGACAAAGGGCTAATATCCAGAATTTACAAAGAACTAAAACAGATCTACAAGAAAAAAACAAACAAGCCCATTCAAAAGTGGGCAAAGGATATGAACAGACACT
>CAUYQU010076633.1:0-57863 GCA_963574635.1 Cheracebus regulus
GAGATAGAAAATTAACAAGGATATCCAGGACTTGAACTCAGACCTGGAACAAATAAACTTAGCAAATATTTACAGAACTCTCCACCCCAAATCCACAAAACATACATTTTTCTTAGTATCACATTACACCTATTTTAAAAGTGACCACATAATTGGAAGTAAATCATTCCTCAGCAATTGCATAGCATTTCACAGGTTTAAATAAAATATTGGTGTTATTTATTTTCAATAATGCTTTCTGATTTCCTTCCTAAAGTTCCTTGTCCTATTAAAATTAGCTTCTGGGGAAAGTCAGTTCACAGTATCTGCCAATAAATGTCCCAACTAAATTTCAAGTGTATTCAATTTGTCTCCAAATCAACTTCACTCACCCAAAGATGTTACTTACATTCATTTCTCATCCAGATCTCTGCTTTCCATCCTAACTTCTCACCCCTCTCTAATCAGTTCTTTCTTTAAACAAAGTGGACATTAAGAAACATTAAGCTGATTATGTAAACTCCATGGATTAAAATGTGGTTTTAGTTTTCCCATGCCTTTGGGATGTCCAGTCTCTCTAACACGGCTTTTCGTGTTCTGGTTCCTGGTTATATTTCCTTTCAAGGCTATTTTGAATCATCTCTTTTTCTCGTAGACTCTACTCCTTTTATCTTAACTACCCTCTTTACTCCAGAAATTATGAACTTTGTTCACTTCTTTGATAAAGTATTTTAATGTAGCAACAGAATATAATAAAGTCTAAGGTTTAGGGACCCTGACTCAGGGGGCTATCATATTTGAGACTGATATCTAACTACATAACTTAAGCAGCATGACTTCTGCCAAATTATTTACCTCTCTATACCACACTGCATTTCTAAGATCACAATAAGAAAAATTACTTCAAAGAGTTGTTGAATGATTAGATCTAATTAGAAAGGTTAATTAGGAAGCACAAAGTGAGATCCAATGGCTCTGAAAGTGCTTGGCAAACTACTCAGCACAAATTCAATAACCAATGTCTTCATCATCAATCATCATCAATCATCTTCAAGCGTTGACTTCACCATCTCAGAAACGTTCAAACCCTTTGATCGCTAGTATCTCATGTTTGTTAAACCTCAGGTTAAGTGCCAATTGGCAATTCTCTGGGAACACTTTCTGGACTCACTTAGATTGTATTTAATATGTGGTCACATTTCACATTATATTTTTCTTATGTTAATATTTTGAAAAACTGAATAATCTTCATTAGGTTATAAATCATATTTGTTTTAGCTATAAGGACCTATCATAGTATCTATTTTATAGTTAACTTTTAACAAATAATTATTTCAGTGTCTGAATGAAACAATGCATTTTTTCATAGGTGTTTTCTTCTCAAAGGCTGTTCTGAGATAGAGTTTAATAACATGTTGAGTGCTTCTAAACACTGTTTGATGATATAATTCATTCTAGAAAAACAGATCATAAAACCTGTATAATATGTAATAAATTATATTCATTTTAAAATTACAATGCTAGTTTTTATATTAAAAATATACAGATTGAAGAAGAACACAGGTACAAAAAGAACCCACTTTTCTATTGATCTAGACAAGCAGATAAATGATTTATCATCCATATAACTAGAACTAGTTAGCCAGCCGGGAAGGAGTTGTCTAGCCAAAGGACATTTGACAATTTCTGGAGGAATTTTTGTTTGTCATAACTTTGGAGGAAAGCAGTTACTGGTATCTAGAGGGCAGATGCCTGGGCTGTTGTTAATAGTTTAGCATGCACAAGACAGATCCCTATATGGAAGAGTTATCTGACCCAAAATATCAATAGTGTAAAGGCTGAGCAAGTCTGCAATAGGGTAAAGAAGCCAGCATTTTAAGAAATATAAGATAAAAAATTCAGAATGTCCAGAATATGTTGTAGGAAGACAGGCTTTTTAATGAGATTTTTAAGAACAGGATGGTGGCAGTCTTTCTGAGTGGTTAAAGAACATGTGCCTTGAAGTGAGGACAGGGCTTACTGATCTTAGAAATGGCATTCTGACATCTAATTTTAAAATTAAATAAATGCAGAAGTTAATTTTTGTTCATGTATGTCAAAAAGAAAAGAGAAAAGTGATGTGAATAAAATTATGCAATTACAATAGCAGACAAGGCAAATGAGAAGATGAGATCATTTTACTTGGTACATATTACTCTTCTCACAGGACACATGCCATGAAATGTGCTATACAGCCTTGGACTGAAAGCAAACTGTTTCCACCACATCATTTGAGAGAAAGTTCTGCAATGTAATAGAATTGCACAACAATTTTCTCAGTAGAGTAATTATAAAGGAAATTTAAACATGTAAAGAAGTGGGTTAGTTTTATTTTTAAAAAAGCTCTTTAATAAAACTGGCTATAGCCATATTGAACAAATGCCTGTGTAGGTGGCCAGCTGACATGAAATCCTGTATTAGGTAACAGAAGCACTGTTCCAAAACTGGAATCTTACCCAACTCAGCCTAATGAATTATTCACATATAACTCCTTTCCTATCATTGACAGTAACATGGCTTAGTTAAGTCCAGATGAAATGGAGAATTAAAGAAAATGGTAGAGCCATGTGCAAACTGGGCTCAGCTAGATTTTTCACTATCAAAGCAAAGTAGAAATGTGAGGCCGTTATGAGAAATTTCTGTGTGCCTGTGTATGTGTAACACTGTAATACTGTGTGTGTGTGTGTGTGTATATACTGTGAACCCTGTGTTTATTACCAAATTATCTTCAGTTTTCAAGTTACTTTATGTGTTTAAAAATTTCTTTCCTAAAATACAAAATCAGCATATTTCTATTTTCTATGATTATTCATACATTTTGGGTTAAAATATACAGTAACCCAATGCTATCTAATGATTTAGGTGCTCAATAATAGTTAAAGCATATTTATGGTACCTAGAAGAGCAGTCTCAAAACTTAAAATTCAAGGCTGGAAGTTAAGTTTGTTTGTTGTACTCAAAGAATCAGCATAATTTTATAAATGATAAATGATGTTCTGTGGTGAATCAAGAGAAAAACCTAAATGCTTATTTTAGACGATAGGAAATGGATAATTTTCAGTTAGAGTGAGATGTATAGAGGTTTGTTATCAGACCCTGCAGCAGAAGTTGACTTCTTTTTTAACATTTCTGAAACATCTGAAATCTATGGTATGTATACAATCTAAAATTAATCACTGTCAATGAAAAAAATTAATAAGGTGCTTACATTAATTTTTCTTTAGAAGACTTTGAGAAAAGTAATTGAAATTTGGGGAACCAACTAGAATTAATATATTATGGAACTGTTGCCACAGGAAGTTTTTCACATTCTCATGAAGTCTGGTTAAGTGTAGCAGAGAACGTTAGTGTTGTTTTTCTGTGCTCTCCCCACCCTAATTCTCTTCTTCATTTGACTTTTTCTTGTTATGATTGTCACAAACCACCACATTTACTCGCCATCACCACCACTACTGCTGGTCAATTGGGTCACTTTCACTGAATCCTTTGGTTCCTAAAATAGATACTTCTGCTAAGTGCCATTACTACTTCTCTTTTATCCAGTTCATCCAAATAAGTCTCACTGTTTATGCTGGTAATATTACTTCCTTAACTAAAACTCTCTAAGATCACTCTTCTACCAGTGTTTCTTGCTATCCAGCTGCTTGCACTTTAATTCTGCCAATGATTCCCTGCAAAATCTGCAGTCCTGTGGCTCTGTTGTGTACTCTAGCGATGTGGAAGAAATGGCTGTTTCCCTACCACTGTTTTAAATTTGTTTTACTTCCTACCAGGGAGTAATGGCAGAACTGCCAATATATAAAAGTAATGAAACTCCATTTCCTTTATTTACAAAATAAATCCTTCCCACCCTAGCTACTTCTCGAGACACAGAAATAAATTTATTAGGACTTAAACAAGAGGCAAAGCAGTGTCAGATGTTAAACGATCTTTCTAAAGTTTACAACATAAACTGTGTTACCCAGTTTACATGGTAACATGTGGCACACACATAAAGACAAAGCATGCCTCTTTTGCCTGCACATCAGGGACCATATACCAGGTAGGGCCTTTCTGCTGATTTTCTCTTTTCAGAAATGAATCACATGGGTCTTCTAATTTTAGAAAAATACTGTACTTAAAAAAAAAGCCTTTCATTTGAAGTTCAGGGTTACATGTGCAGGTTTGTTACATAGGTAAACTTGTGTCAGGGGGTTTGTTGTGCAGATTATTTTATCACCCAGGTTTAAAACCCATTTGTTTTTTTTCCTGGTTCTCTCCTCCCACCCTCCACCTTCCAGTAGGCCTTAGTGTGTGTTGTTCCCCTCTATGTATCCAAGTGTTCTCATCATTTAGCTCCCACTTAAGTGAGAACATGCAGCATTTGGTTTTCTGCTCCTGTGTTAGTTTGCTAAAGAAAATGGCCTTCAGCTCCATCCATGACCCTGGAAAGTGCATGATCTAGTTCACTTATACAGCTGCATAGTATTCCATGATGTGCATGTTCCATATTTGCTTTATCTAGTATACCATTGAGGGACATTTAGCTTGATTCCATGTCTTTGCTATTGTGAATAGTGCTGTAATGAACATATTCCTTCTTGTGTCTTTATAACGGAATGATTTATATGCCTTTGTGTATATACCCAGTATGGGATTGGTGAGTCAGATGGTATTTCTGTACTTAGCTCTTGCAGGAATCATCACACTGTCTTTTACAATGGTTGAACTAATTTACATTCCCACCAAGAGTGTGAGTGTTCTTGTTTCTTTCTTTTTCCTTCCTTCTTTCCTTCCTTCCTTCCTTCCTTTCTTCCTTCCTTCCTTCTCTTCCTTTCTCTTTTTCTTTCTTTTTTTTTTTGAGACAGAGTCTCACTCTGTTGCCCAGGCTGGAGTGCAGTGGTGTAATCTCAGCTTACTGCAACCTCTGCCTCCTGGTTTAATCAATTCTCCTGCCTTAGCCTCCCAAGTAGCTGGGATTACAGGTGCGCACCACCATGCTCAGTTAATTTTTTTATTTTTAGTAAAGATGGGGTTTCACTGTGTTGGCCAGGATGGTCTCGATCTCTTGACCTAGTGATATGCCTGCCTTGGCCTCCCAAAGTGCTGGGATTACAAGCGTGAACCACCACACTGGGCTGAGTATTCCTTTTTCTCTGCAAACTTGCCTGCATCTGCAGTTTTGTTTGTTCGACATTTTTTTCATTTTTTTATTATACTTTAAGTTCTGTGACACATGTGCAGAATGTGCAGGTTTGTTATATAGGTATAAAGGTGCCATGGTGATTTGCTGCATCCATCACCCCATCATCTACATTAGGTATTTCTCCTAATACTATCCCTCCCCTATCCCCTGCCCCCTGCTATCCGTCCCCTAGCCCTCCCGACCCTAACAGACTCTAATGTGTGATGTTCCCCTCCCTGTGTCCATGTGTCCTCATTGTTCAACACCCACTTATGAGTAAGAACATGTGGTGTTTGGTTTTCTGTTCTTGTGTCAGTTTGCTGAGAATGATGGTTTCAAGCTTTACCCATGTCCCTGCAAAGGAAATAAACCCATCCATTATTATGGCATCATAGTATTCCATGGTGTATATGTGCCACATTTTCTTTATCCAGTCTATCATTGAAGGGCATTTGAGTTGGTTCCAAGTCTTTGCTATTGTGAACAGTGCCACAATGAACATAGTTGTGCATGTGTCTTTATAATAGAATGATTTATAATTTTGGGGGTATATACCCAGTAATGAGATTCCTGGGTCAAATGGTATTTCTATTTCTAGATGCTTGAGGAATGGCCACACTGTCTTCCACAATGGTTGAACTAATTTACACTCCCACCAACAGTGTACAAGTGTTCCTATTTCTCCACATCCTCTCCAGCATCTGTTGTCTCCTGATTTTTTAATGACTGCCATTCTAACTGGCATGAGGTAGTAACTCAGTTGGTTTTGATTTGCATTTCTCTAACGACCAGTGATCATGAGCTTATAATCATATGTTTATTGGCTGAATAAATGTCTTTTTTTCCCCCAGTCTCAGGTATGTCTTTATTAGCAGCATTAAAACAGACTAACACAGCATGTGTATCATTTACACATAAATACATACAGAGACATTTATTTCTCTGAGTTTTGGTGTGGGTTTGGAGACAACTACTGTAGAAAATCATTCTTAAAACTAATAGGTATCTCACTGTGGGTTCCCTGGAAGCAGGGCCTGAGATGGGATTTTTTTTTTTATTGTACTTTAGGTCTGGGGTACATGTGCAGATCATGCAGGATTGTTGCATAGGTACACACATGGCAATGTGGTTTGCTGCCTCCATCCCCCCATCACCTACATCTGGCATTTATCCCTGTGTTATCCCTCCCTGACCTCCCCTCCCACCCACCCCCACTGTCCCTCCTTTGGCCCCCCTCAACAGAGCCCTTATTTTGAGAAGTGTCTGTTCATATCCCTCGCTCACTTTTTCATGAGGTTGTTTTTTTCTTGTAAATTTGTTTAAGTTCTTTGTAGATTCTGGATGTTAGCTCTTTGTCAGATAGGTAGACTGCAAAAATTTTTTCCCATTCTGTTGGTTGCTGGGTCACTCTAATGATAGTTTATTTTGCTGTGCAGAAACCCTTAAGTTTCATTAGATCTCGTTTGTCTATTTTGGCTTTTGTTGTCATTGCTTTTGGTGTTTTAGTCATGAAGTCCTTGCCTATGCCTATGTCCAGAATGGTATTGCCTAGGTTTTCTTCTAGGGTTTTTATGGTGTTAGGTCTTATGTTTTAATCTTTAATCCATTTGGAGTTAATTTTTGTATAATGTGTCAGGAAGGGGTCCAGTTTCTGTTTTCTGCATATGGCTAGCCAGTTGTCCCAACACAATTTATTAAACAGGGAATCCTTTCCCCATTGCTTGTTTTTGTCAGGTTTGCCGAAGATCAGATGGTTGCAGATATGTGGCATCACTTCTGAGGCCTCTGTTCTGTTCCATTGGCCTATATCTCTGTTTTGGTACCAGTACCATGCTGTTTTGATTACTGTGGCCTTGTAGTATAGTTTGAAGTCAGGTAGTGTGATGCTTCCAGGTTTGTTTTTTTTTTTTTTTTGCTTAGGATTGTCTTGGCTATGTGGGCTCTTTTTTGTTCCATATGAAGTTTAAAGTGTTTTTTTCCCAATCCTGTGAAGAAAGTCAATGGTAGCTTGATGAAGATAGCATTGAATCTATAAATTACTTTGGGTAATATGGCCATTTTCATGATATTCTTCCTAATTATGAGCATGGAATGTTTTTCCATCTATTTGTGTCTTCTCTTATTTCCTTGAGCAGTGGTTTGTAGTTCTCCTTGAAGAGGTCCTTCACATCCCTTGTTATTTGTATTCCTAGGTATTTTAGTCTCTTTGTAGCAGTTGTGAATGGGAGTTCACTAATGATTTGGCTGTTTATCTGTAATTGGTGTATAGGAATGCTTGTGATTTTTGCACATTAGCCATTCTGGCCGGGCTCGGTGGCTCATGCCTGTAATCCCAGCACTTTGGGAGCCTGAGGCAGGTGGGTCACAGGGTCAGAAGATGGAGACCATCCTGGCTAACAAGGTGAAACTCTGTCTCTACTAAAAATACAAAAATTTAGCTAGGCATGGTGGCAGGTGCCTGTAGTCCCAGCTACTTGGGAAGCTAAGCCAGGAGAATCACTTGAACCCTGGAGGTGAAGGTGCAGTGAGCCAAGATCATACCATTGCACTCCAGCCTTGGTAACAAAGCAAGACACCTTCTCAAAAAAGAAAAAAAAAGCCATTCTGACTGGTGTGAGATAGTATCTCATCATAGTTTTGATTTGTACTGCTCTAATGAACAGTAATGTTGAGCTTTTTTTTTTTTAAAAAAAACATATGATTGTTGGCTGCATGTAGGTCTTCTTTTGAGAAGCATCTGTTCATGTTCTTTGCTCACTTTGTAATGGATTTGTTTTTTTTTTTTTGTAAATTTGCTTAAGTTTCTTATAGATGCTGCATATTAGACCTTTGTTAGATTCATAGTTTACAAAAATTTTCTCCCATTCTGTAGCTTGTCTGTGTATTCTGTTGATAGTTTCTTTGGCTCTGCAGAAACTCTTGAGTTTAATTAGATCCCATTTGTCATTTTTATTTTTGCTTTTGTTCTAATAGACATCTTCAGGATGAAATCTTTGCTTATGCCTATGACCTGAATGGTACTGCCTAAGTTTTCTTCCTGGGCTTTTTTTTTTATAGTTTTGGGTTTTAAATTTAAGTCTTTAATTGATCCTGAGTTAATTTTTGTATATAGTGTAAGAAAGCTATCGAGTTTCAATCTTCAGCATGTGGCTAGACAGTTATCTGAGCACCATTTATTAAACAGGGAATCCTTTCCCCATTGCTTGTTTTTGTCAGGTTTGTTGAAGACCAGATAGTTGTAGGTGTGCAGTCTTATTTCTGTGTTCTTGATTCTCTTCTGTTGGTCTATATTTCTGCTGGACCAGTGCCTTGCTATTTTGGTTACTATAGCCCTGTAGTATAGCTTGAAGTAGGGTAGCATGATGCCTCCAGCTTTGTTATTTTTGGTTGGGATTTCCTTGGCTATTCGGGGCCTCTTTTGGTTCCATCTGAACTTTTAAATAGTTTTTTTCTCTCTCTGTGAAGAATGTCAATGGTAGTTTAATAGAAATAGAATTTAATCTACAAATTGCTTTGGGCAGTATGGCCATTCTAATGATAATGATTCTCTACTTATGAGCATGGAATATATTTCCATTTTTGTGTGTGTCATCTTCTGATTTCTTTGTGCAGTGGTTTGTAGTTCTCCTTGTAGAGATCTTTCACCTCCGTATTTAGCTATATTACTAGAGAAAAATATTGTACTTGCTTTATTTGAACATTGAAGGAAATGAAATAAAGACAACAGGATCTTGTTACCTTGATTCTGAAAGTTTCAATATGCAAACCAAAACTATGCTAAACTTATTTTCTGATTTAGTTTTGGTAACTGAATCCCTTTTTTTTCTACCAGCTCCAGGCAGGATGCACAACCAGAAAAGAGCCTGTGTAGGCATATCCTGATGTCCATCTGTCACTCTATTAATATATTAACCGTGGGAGGAATGATTCAATTAAACACCTAAGATTTTTAAATTTAACACATTAACTTTTAAGGATCTGGGGATTTAAGCAGAGTCTCAAAGGTAGGTGGTCTTCACAGTTTCATTGCCCTGATAAAAATTCTTATGTCTCTTCCAGGAATGGAGTTTAGTTACTGAGTCAGTCTTATTAACTGACTCTTTTTCCTCTAGGATGTTTTTTTCCCCAGTTTTTTTTTTTTAAGGATGTTTTTACTTTCAAGTTAAATGTTAGTCTCTGAGACTGTTAAAGCTGAAATCTTATTTGGCTACTATGCTCATTAAACTAAAGATATATATTTGTTCTAGTGCAGCTGATGCTTCCCTAATTTTATAACAGAAAAGAAAAAGGAATAAAAGTCACAAGTAAATTTGACTCAGAGCTTTCCAAATTCACTAAAAGATGGAATTCTTCAGCATGGCTTCTTATCTCTTTAGGAAATCAAGATAGGCAGGAAGATCAGAGACGACCTGAAATGTCAATTCAACTGGTAAATGTGATGGAGAACTATAATTGTGGTGAGATTAACTGTATTTTCAAATACAAAAAATGATGCTGCAGTATATTATATACTATCCTTATTTAAAATTGATAGCCTAGTGAAACTTATGAATTTTAAAATGACTTTAATTGGCTCATTTCACATTAGGAAGTCAATGTTTGTTAAATTTAAAAAAGGCATATAATAATATGGATCAAATTATATTATAAAATGTATTTAGAATAAAATGTCAACTGCAATGAGTGTGTTTTCAATGCACAAGTTAATAACCTATAATGCTTTGAGGGGTCTTAAAATAATAAAATCAAGAAACTGGTAATTCGATATGACAAATACTTTTTAACAGACTGCTAAAATTTCTCATCATAACTATCCTTTCCATCCTCTTCTTTATTAACCTTTATTGAAATACAAAAGTGCTATGTGGGAAACAGACCTTAAGTGCAACACTCTTGCCTTTCAGGAAAATTACACTAATTACATTCTCTTATTGACCAATTAACTAAATCATCTTTTCTGATAGTAACACAATGACCTCATCACCTTTTTAATATCTTGGGAACAAAATACATAGCTGAAACATTTTTTCCCAAAGAAATTTTAGGCTGAGCCCTTATATATCTCACTATATATCTTTGATGTATATATCTCTGATGCTTTATAAATAAGCTTTGGAAAGAAAAAAATATGAATTTGAGATAGAAAGTATATAAAAAACTAAATCATCTAAAATTAAGAATTTTTACTTGACATCGATATGTAACTTTGAAATGGTATCTTTTCCATATATGTATGTATTTGAAATTTTCAATGAAAACAATTTCTAACTTTGGTTAAATTTTAAAGCATTCATTTGTCAGAAAAATCTTGAGACAAATTTTCTCAATCAATCATTTCTGATTTGGGAAACTGCCATGAAAATTTTGATCAAATATTAACGAAATATTGAGAGGTTGCAAGCAACATTACATTTGATCAATACAGCATGGATGATAGATGCATGGACAATATTGCATAGATGAATAGGCCCTCTGTACTTAGGACAGTGGTGATCTGATGAGTGACTGAATCTTTTCTGAATTAAAATAAGCTTTCTATAAATTTTAATTTCTAGCAAAACTAAGTAAATGAGAATTTCATCTTCCTGAAAGGCTATATTTAATGGTTTCTCTTACCAGAAATGTGACAAAAAACAATAATAAATGCCTGAGTCACTCACCAGATAGGATTGGGTGAGCATGGCCATTTCAGCCCCAAAAATCCATCAACATGGCTCATGACTCATGAAAAAATGTCTAGGTTATGAAAACATGCCTAGCTCCCATTCTCTGCTGCAGCTAACAATCCTGGTTACTTTTTACCTCATCAATAATTCCTACAATAAGGTAATATCATAAATAATTCCTACAATAAGATAATATTACATGCATCAGTAAACAGCTGTTAGCCAGATTCTCATTTATCTTGCAGTCCATTACCCTCATAAATTTTTTGAGGTAGGACTGCATGGAGAAATCACCAAGTTATTAACCCATTAGCCAAGATAAGAGATCGAGACAGATCTTAAAATGGTTATGTTGCCTTCCTTGCCGCAACAATCTGCATCATCTTTAAGCTAGAGAGAGCACTGGCCTTACCAAGGAGAAGCTGATCACTTCTGCATTCTCAGAAAGTTCAGAGGAATCTGGAGACTAAAGATTTTCAGGTGTATAAATGCAGATGGCCTTATTTCATGTGCAGGGTCTCTTTCTTTCCTAACCACAGGGCTGATCATTGCAGACCTCTCTACACAGAGAATACAAAACACTGTAGAGCTCACTCTACACTTATGGCTAAATTCTGAACCCAACTCTCAATTTTTTCCTCACTTCTAGTTTTGAGGCATCTCTGCTCTTTTTATATGCTCCCCAGAGTGTTCACTGGCTTTGACATCAAGGTTTAAATTAATGGTTTATTATTCTCCACCTTTATTTACCTCTCTTCACAGCTTCAATTTCAAAAGCAGCCATTCCTTGCATTGTTCTTCCAAAGTGGCTGTACTATTTTGCAATCTTACCAGCAGTGAATGATTACTTCTGCTGTTCCACACCTCCATTATTAATTGACATGGTCAGATTTAAAAAATTGCCAATCTAATATGTGTAGTGATATCACATTGTGGTTTTATTTTTCTATTCCCTAATGACAAACAAGACTGACCATGATTTTGCATTTTTGTCACCTGCATATCTCCTTTGGTTGGTGTGCATTTAAATCTTCTGCTGTTTTAAAAATGTGTTTTCTTATTGCTTAACTTTTACATTTCTTTGGACAATTGGGATTTTGCTACATTTTTATACAATCTTAATTTTTTTCTACACATTTTAATTTCAAACAAAACTAAGTTCAATATTCAATTTGGTATATATATACAGCGGACTTCTCGCATCAACTTTTTCTTAAATTCCATTGAAAACATCATCACCAGGGTGTCACAATGCATGTGTGTCTCTGTCACTCATGAAAAGCCCCTGTTCTGTGTTTGGGTGACTGTTCACAGTCTTAGCATTTGATAACCTTTCAGTTCCTCTTGTTCTATATATCTTCACTTAGATTTGCTCATATTATCACCACCTTATTCTTTCAGAAACCATCATTGTACTGTTTTGTTACTGTTGTTGTTGTTGTTGTTAGATTTTTGCTTGTTTTATTTTCTTCCCCTTCCTATGGCCTTGCATAAAGTCTTATCTCTGTTAGTTCAGTCACCTATTCACATGTCACAATACTCTGTCCTGTTGTAATCCCTTTAACTGCAGTTACATAACTGTTAAATCCCTACTGCAACCATGTATAAAAATATAAAAAGTGTGGATGTAAATTTTATATAGACAGTGACACACGTATAAAATGATCTTAGGCTTCAGATGGCTAATTTTGAAATGGCAATAAATTAACTTTTGTTTTCTAATTCTGTTCCCCTTACACACAGTGATTTTCAAAAAGTGGGTGAAGGATATGAACAGACGCTTCTCAAAAGAAGACATTTATGCAGTCAACACATATGAAAAAAAGCTCATCATCACTGGTCATTGAGAAATGCAAATCAAAACCACATTGAGATATCATCTCATGCCAGTTAGAATGGCGATCATTAAAAAATCAGGAGACAGATGCTGGAGAGGATGTGGAGAAATAGGAAAGCTTTTACACTGTTGATGGGAATGTAAATTAGTTCAACTATTGTGGAAGACAGTGTGGCAATTCCTCAAGGATCTAGAACTACAAATACCATTTGACCCAGCAGTCCCATTACTGAGTATATACCCAAAGAATTATAAATCATTCTATTATAAAGACACATGCACACATATATTTACTGTGGCACTATTTACAATAGGAAAGACTTGGAATCAAATCAAATGCCTATCAATGTTAGACCAGATAAAGAAAATGTGGCACATATACACCATGGAATGCTATGCAGCCATAAAAAGCGTAAGTTCATATATATTGCAGGGCGTGGATGAAGGTGGAAACCATCATTCTAACAAAGTAACACAGGAGCAGAAAACCAAACACCATATGTTCTCACTCATAAGTGAGAGCTGAACAATAAGAACACATGGACACACAGAGGGAAACATCACACACAGGGCCCTTTTGGAGGGTGGAGGGCTAGAGGAGGGATAGCATTAAGAGAAATACCTAATGTAGATGATGGGGTGATGGATGCAGCAAACCACCATGGCACGAGTATAACTATGAACAAACCTGCACATTCTGCACATGTACCCCAGAACTTAAAATACAATAATAAAAAAAAAAGCAAAAAAGAAAAAAGAAAGAAAACAGTGCATTGTCTCACAGTTTTTAACTATTTAGCAGTAGACTCAAAAAATTCAAGCTGATTTTGTAGCTGGGGATATTATGCAATTATTTACTTTTAAATATTTATTTATGTGAAAGTGCTTTTGAACTCTAAATGCTATGCAGTCAAAACATACAATTTTCATCTAACTTTCATCCAACTTTAATCACGTAAAGCTCTAATGAGAAACAAAAAGGAAACATACATAACACAAATCGTAATTTCAACAAATAATATTATTATATCTGTGGCTTCATTTAGAGCTATATAACGTGCATGAGAGATTTGTGAATACATATTTATTTTTTCCTTTTTATAATTATACATACATTTTCTTGAAACAAAAATGCATTCATCATTTTACAGAAACCTGAAAGAAGTAACTGTTACAAAGGAATAGAGGAAGCTTTTCTTCTTCGGTCTTAATAGAGGCTTTTAATCTTAGTCTCTTGTGATATGTTTACCAGAGTGATAATCAGTAGCAGAGTGTTTGTTAATCTTCCAATTCATTTGAGCTGATTTTGTGTGTTGACTAGGAAGTAAGGAAACTGTTGAGTGAAATTGGTTAGTCCACAGAGCAGCAGTTTCAGTAATACCCAAAGCAGAGCATATAGGACTATAGATTCTAACTTAAGGAAACAACATCAACAACAACAAAATTCAAACAAAAAGTCCAGTGATATTCTCAGAAAGACACAAAATAAAATCATGTTCTCTTTTTAATTGTGATATAAAGCATCAAACAGTTGGAATGAGTTCTAAATTCAAATGGAGAGTTGATGTATATTTATCAAAAGTTAATTCAATGACTCTTTCACCTATTGTGATTTTTTGACTGGAATTTATAGAAATTGGGAAAGTGAGAACAGAATTTTTAAAAATGTATTTGTAGGCATGTTAATAAATTGAAATGGAATCCAACATGATGAATCATATTTTTTTTCTAAGAATAAAATTTTAAAAACTATGTGCAATTCTACATTTAAAATGTTTCCATTTATCTTGACTTCTTAAAATAAGTGTGCTTTATATTCTACTTTATCTCTAATTCCTCTATTAACTGGAAGTCTATGTTTTATCTTTGTTTTCTCTACTAATCCATGTTTTAAAGTTAGTGTATCTAAATCTGCTAACCAAACCACCAGAGAAGTTTGTCAAAAATGCAGACTCCCATGTCTGTTTGCCACATAAATGTCTTCTTTAGAGAAGTGTCATTCATATCCTTCACTCACTTTTTGATGAGGTTGTTTTTTCATGTAAATTTTTGTAAGTTCCCTGTAGATTCTGGGTATTAGGCCTTTGTCAGATGGATAGATTGCAAAGATTTTCTTCCATTCTGTAGGTTGCCTGTTCACCCTGATGATAGTGTCCTTTCAGTGAAGGAGCTCTTTTGTTTAATTAGATCCCATTTGTCAATTTTGGCTTTGTTGCAATTGTTTTTGGTGTTTTAGTCATGAAGTTTTTGTCTATGCCTATGTACTGAATGGTATCGCCTAGGTTTTCTTCTAAGGTTTTGTGGTTTTAGATCTTGCATTTAAATCTTTAATCCATCTTGAGTTAATTTTTGTGTAAGGTCTAAGGAAGGGATCCAGTTTCAGTTTTCTGCATATGGCTTGCCAGTATTCCTAACATCATTTATTAAATAGAGAACACTTTACCCATTGCCTGTGAGATACCATTTCATACCAGTTAGAATGGCAATCATTAAAAAGTCAGGAAACAACAGATGCTGGAGAGGATGTGGAGAAATAGGAACACTTTTACACTGTTGGTGGGAGTGTAAATTAGTTCAACCACTGTGGAAGACAGTAGGGTGATTCCTTAAAGATCTAGAACCAGGAATACCATTTGACCCAGCAATGCCATCACTGGTTATATACCCAAAGAATTATAAATTATTCTATTATAAACATATATGAACACATATGTTAATTGCAGCCATATTCACAATAGCAAAGACTTTGAACTAACCCAAATCCCCATCAATAATAGACTGGATAAAGAAAATATGTCAAGGGGTGAGGGGCTAGGGGAGGTGTAGCATTAGAAGAAATATCTAATGTAGATGACAGGTTGATGGGTGCAGCAAACCACCGTGGCACATGTATACCTACGTAACAAACCTGCACATTCTGCACATGTATCCCAGAACTTAAAGAATAATAATAAAAAAAAACTCTAAGAAAATAACTACAGAAGAAATACACCTCAACATAATAAAAGTTGTATATGACATATCCCCTGTTAACATTATATTCAACTGAAAAGTTGAAAGCTTTTTCATTAAGATCAGGAATAAGACAGAGATGCTCATTTTCACTACTTCTATTCAATATAGTGCTGGAAGTCCTAGCCAGAGGCAAGACAAAAGATAATAGGTATTCATTTAGGAAAGGAAAGAATGAATTTTTTCTTTTCTTTTTTCGTATATAACTTTTATTGTATTGAGGTACATTTCTTCTATATCTATTTTTTGAGAGTTTTTAATGTGAATAGATTTTCAATATTTTCTAAAATTTCTCTGCTTATAACATAGTATTATATATTTTAAAACACCATAAACACTTCACTAAAAACTGCTGGAACTGATAAAATAATTCAGTAATGTTTCAGGTTACAAGATGAACATACAAAAACAAGTGGCATTTCTATGCACTAACAATGAACTAGCAAAAAAAGTTAAAATCCACCTACGACAGGACCAAAAAATAAAATACTTAGGAGTAAATGTAACCAAGGCAGTGAAAGATCTATACCCAGAAAGTATAAACATTGATGACAGAAATTTAATAGGCTACACACAAAAATATAAAAAGATATTCTATGTTTATGGACTGGAATCATTAAATTTATTAAAATGTTATCCAAAGCAATCTATAGATTCAACACAATTCCTATGAAAATTTTAATGTAATTTTCATAGAAATATTAAAAAATCCAAAAATTTATATGAAATCAGAAAAGACTCAGAATAACCAAAGCAATGTTAAGCAGCAAACAAAAAAGCAGGAGGAATCACATTCCCTGATTTCAAAATGTGTTATAAAATAATTGCAATCTAAACAGCCTCGTGCTGATGTAAAAACAGACACATCAACCAATGGAATAGGAGAGAAAACCCAGAAATAAGCCCAAATATTCAGTCAGTTGATTTTTAACAAAGAAGTCAAAACACACAATAGGGAAAGGGATGTCTCTCCAATTAATGGTACTGGGAATACATGATATTTACATGCAGAAAAATGAAATTAGACTCTCATATCAAACTATATACATAAATAAACTCGAAATGGATAAAAGTCGTAAACACAAGACATAAGATTGTAAAGCTGATAGAATGAAACATAGGAGAAAGCATCCACAACTTTATCCAGGGCAATGATTCCTCGGGTGGGACTACAAAACACAATTACAAAAGCAAAAATTGGAAAATAGGATTGTACTAAACTAAGAAGTTTTGCACAGCACAGAAACCTAACAGTGAAGAAACAATATACAGTTTGGGACAAAAATATTGGCAAATCGTAAATATGATCAGAAGCTAACATCTAAAATAAGTAAAGCATTCAGGTTAATAAATAGAAAACAAATAACCAACCAAAACATGAACAAATAATCTTAACAAAAATTTATCAGAAGAATGTATATGAATGGCCAACAGATACATGAAAAAAATTCTCAACATCACTAATCATAAGAAAAATGCAAACTAAAAACCACGATGAGATATTTTTTCATCACAATGGGTCTAATTCTGTTAGAATTGTTACTATCAAAAAGAGGAATGTTAACTAGTGTTGGTGGGACTATGGAGAAAGGAAAATCTTTGTATGCTGTTGGTGGAAATGTAAATCAGCACACCCATTTGGGGGTATAATGTAAAGGTTCTTTAAAAAACTAAAAATAGATTACCATAGGGTCAAACAACTCCACTGCTGGGTGTATATCCAAATAAATTGAAATAAGTATGTCAAAGAGATATCTGCATTCCCATGTTTATTTCACCATTAATATATTTCAGCATTAGTTCAGATATGGAAGCAACCTAAGTTTCTATCAACAGATAAATGAATAAAGAAAATGTGGCATATATACATACTGGAATTCCATACTGCCTTAAAAAATAAGAAAATGCTATTTGTGACAACATAGATAGAATTGGAGGACATTATGCTAAGTGAAACAAATCAGGTTCAGAAAGACAAATACTGTATGATCTCACTTATATGTAGAATCTAAAAAGTCAATCTCACAGAATAAAAGTGAAGGAAGGTATTACCTGAGACTCATAGGGAAAGCAAGGGGTGGGAAATGAAAGACATTGATCAAAAAGTACAAAATTTCAGTTAGACTGGAAGAATACATTTTAGAAATCTATTGCACTGCATGGTGACCACAGTCAATAACAATATATTGTTTATTTTAAAATTGCTAAAATAGATTTTTAACATTCTCACCATGAAAAATGATACATTGGTGAGGTGATGGATATGTTAAATTTTCCTGACCAAATCTTTTTATAAGGTACGCATAGATAAAAACATTATTTCGTGCCATGTAATTATATACAATTATCATTTCTGAATTAAAAATTAAATAAAAAAATTAAAAAGGAAATTTGGTTTGTCCATATTTTTGTGGGTATTTTCAACGTCAAAACTTTAAAACAAGTTAATACTGGCTTCATAAAATGACTTCAATTGTCTCCTTTTCTTTTGTTTCTGGGAATAATTGTGCTTTTCGTGGTATTCATTCTTCTCTAAAATTTGATAGAACTCTCCAATAATGCTCTACTGGTTTGAGGAGTTTCTTCTTGGAAAAAAGATTGAAAATTTAATTACTCTGATGGTAACAGGCCCAATCAAGTGATAAGTATCATATTGAGTGACTTGCTGCAATTTGGTCAATCTGTGAAATAGTTCCATTTCATCTTAGTTGACAAATTGGTGGGTGCATAATGATTAACAATATTCCTTTAATTCCATTACCATTTGGATTTCTTCAGGATCTGTAATGATACTTTATAAATACTGTTATTAGTAACTTGTGTCTTTTATTTTTTATCTATCTTGCTAGAGATTTGTCAGCTTATTGATCCTTTCCAACTTAATTATTTCATTGACATTGTCTATTGTCCTGTTTTCAGTTGTATTGATTTGTGACCTTTATTGTTTCTATTTATTTATGTATTTGTTTTTTGCTAACTCTGAATTTATTTTATTGTTTTAGCTTCATGAAGAGATTTCATGATTTTCTAAAGGAAATATTTAGGGATATAAAAATCCCTCCCTAATCCACTTTAACAGGGTATCAAACATATCATTCAGTTCTTTGCATTTTTTACTTAGAGACTTGCTCTTTGTCCCATACATTTTTAGTTATGAGTTGTTTCTATTTAATTTTATCAGTTAGAGATGGCTGTCGAAGGCTTCAAATCTAATTGTGAATATATCTATTTCTTTTTTGAACTCTGTCATTTTTTACTTTTGCTAAATATGTTTTGGGACTGTTATTTGGTACATGCACATTTTGAGTAATTATTTTTATCCTTCTCGATAATTCTTTGATTGTTATGTAATGCTTCTCTTTGCGCTAGTAATTTTCTGTCCTCTATTTTATCTAGAAACAACACAGTCGACCATATTTTTTAAGCTCTTGTAAAAATAACACATAATTATCATTTGAACTATTGTAGTGCCATTAAATATTAATACATTTATATTACTGAACAACCATCGCCACCATCCATCTCTAGCCTTTTATTAACCTTTTAAAACTAAAACTTTATACTAACTAAACAATAACTCCCTATTCTCCTTCTGCCCAGATCCTGACAACCACCCTTCTACTGTCTGCTTCTCTGAGTTAGACTACTCTAGGAACCTCATGTAAGTGGAATCATACAATATTTGTCATTTTGTGACTAGCTTATTTCACTTAGTAGAATGTTATCAAGGTTTATACATGTTTATTATGTTCAAAACTTCCTTTAAGGCTGAATAATATTCTGTTGTATAATATACCACATTTTGTTTTTCCATTAATCCACCGTAAGACACTTGGGTTGCTTCCACCTTTTGGCTACTATGAATAATGCTGCTATAAAAAATAGGCGTACAAAAATTTGTTTTACTCTCTGCTTTCAATTTCTGGGCGTACATAGCCAGAGGTGGAATTGCTGTATAGTGCCGTAATTCTGTGTTTATGTTTTTATGCCATCCCTATACCATTTTCCACAGTGGCTTGCACCATACAACATTCCTACTGGCAATGCACGATGATTCTAATTTCTCTGTACCCTTGCCAACATTTGTTATTTTTTATTTTCTTTTTCTTTTATTTTCCTTTTAAAAAAATAACAACTGTAGTAATGAATGTGACGTGGCATTTCATCGTAGTTTTGATTTGCATTTTTCTAATGATCAATTTTGAGCATTTCTTTATATCTTTATTGGCTTATTTATCTTCTTTGGATAAATGTTGATTGAAACATTCCAATCGACATTTTCAATCAGCATTTATTTCATTTTCCCTTTCTCATTTTTAATCAAGTTGTTTGTTATTTTTATTAGTTCCTGTGATATTTTGATACAAGTGCTTAGTATATATAATGTGTACTGACCAAATAATGATATTTGGGATATCCATCACCTCAAACATTGTTCATTTTTTTGCGGTAATTTGGAAATAATTTATTGCTATCTGTGAGTCATCTTTTGACTTTGTTGATGTATATAATTTCTTTTACATTTTGATGAAAACTAATTTACTTATTTTTCCTGGTTTAAGTTGCATTTTTGGAATTATATTTTAAAAATTGTTGCCAAATCGAATGCCATGAAACTTATTGCCTATTGCCTATGTTTTCTTCTAACAGCGTTTTTGTTTTGCTGGGGTTTTTTTTGTTTGGTTGGTTGGTTGGTTGTTTTTGTTTGATTATTTGTTTTTCTTTTATTTTTAAGCCTTATATGTAGGTCTTTGACCCATTTTGAGTTAATTTTTTCACATAGTGTAAGGTCAGGGTCCAACTTCATTCTTTTGCATTAACACATCAAGCAAACATCAAACACCATTTGTCGAAAAAGTCTGTCATTTTCTCATTGAATGGTCTTAGCACCATTGTTAAAATAATTTGACCCCATACATTAGGATTTTTACTGGGGGGTTTGTATTATATTTCACTGAACTGTATGTCTGGCTTTATATGAGCCCAACCCTATTTGGGTTGCCTTAACTTTGTAGTAAGTTCTGAAGTCAAAAAATGTGAATACTCCAACTTTTTTCTTCTCAGGATTTCTTTCTATGTTTTGAGTCCCTTAACATTCTATATAAAGTTTGTGTTTTAACCATCAAACATAATTTCAATAACTCAGGGGAAGGGGAATCTATTGTATTTATCCATATCTTTACTCTTTATATTTTACTTTCATCCTTCTTTACAGTCCAAGGATTCTTCTGTTATTGTTCCCATTATATTCAGAAAAACTCCTTTAGCCATCTCCTTATTGCAAGTCTCCTGGTGATAAATCCTCTTACTTTCTCTTTTTCTGAGAATGTTGTGATTCCTTTTTAATTCATGAAAGATTTTCACTCGATGTAGAATTCAAGAGTGACAGCCTCTTTTTTTCCCCACGTTCAAAAAATATGTGCCATTTATTTCCTGCTTCCCTGATTTCAGATGAGAAATCTGTCATCATTCAAACTGCATTTCACTCATTGCTTATGTGCTATGTTGTCTGGCTACTTTCATTATTTCAACGTTTCATTTTGTAGAAGTTTGGCAATGATGTCTCTTGGCATAAATTGGTGTTTGTCACATTTGTGGCTCAATCTTGAATCTATAGGTTTGGGCATTTTACTAAACTTGGAAATTTTTCAACAATTATTCCTTCAAATACTTTTTCAGCCTCAACTATTTTCTCTTCTCTTTATGTGATTTTGCTGACACAAATATTAGATATTTCATTTTAGTTCCACAGTTCCTTGAGGCTCTGTTAATATTATTTTAAGACTGTTTTTGTGTTGTTCTGTTTGGGTAAATTTCTCTTGTTCATTTTCAAGTTACTCAGTAGCTTCCTCCACCCTCTTCATTCTGCGTTTCAGCCAATCCACTGAAGATTTTTTATTTCTGATTTTGTTTTTCAGGTGCAATATTTTAATTTCGTTCCACTTAATGATGTCTATATTTTTAGGTGAGACTTTTTTTTTTTCATTTTTTTGCTGAGAATTTCTGTTTCTTTGCTGAGACTTCTATGTTTTGATTTGTTCTAGACATTTCTGTAATTGCTTATTGAAGCACTTTTATGATGGTTTCTTTAATATCCTAGTCAGATAATTATAGCATTTGTGCTATCGTTGTGTTGGCATCTTTTGGGGAAAAAAGACAGTTTTTTCCCAATCTTGTGATAATTTCCTTCTTCTTAGTATTAAGAATGTTTCCAATTGAAATTTGTATATTTTTAACATTATTTTATGGGACTCTGAATCTTACATAAATCACACATTTCCACAGGCTTTTTGTAATATCACTTCAGAGAAAAACGGAAGAGAATGCCACCACATTATTTCTAGGTGCTTGTGGAAATCCCAGTTTTTCATGTGACCGGTATTGACATCTGGGAAAAGGAAGGTAGAGAAACAAAACTTCATTTTGCTGGTTGGGTTTTGTAGTACAGGTCAACATTGGGCTTTTTCTGATACCACCCCAGTAAGAAAAGAGAGATGTCTCATTACTACTGGATGGTGAGAGGTCTCAGCTTCCATGTGGTCTCTACTAAGCATGAATAAGGGGGTGTGTTACCATGTGGCAGGGGTGAAAATGCCAGCCTCTCAGTCAACCTTCTCTGAAACTACAATAGAGGGAAGTGGGGGAATTATATTACAGCTGAACAAAGGTAAAATCTAGCTCCCCACTTGACATTTGCTGGACAGGGTGGGCCTGCAGCTTCTCTGTGATAATTTATTGGTGTAGAATGCTTATTGTCTTTTTTTTTTTTTTTGTCCTTTCTGTGTCATCTCTCTCCTGTCACTTGGCTGAAGAAATTAAATTTCCATGGGCCATTTTTATCTGTTACTATTATTTCCTTTTTATTGTTTTATTTATTCCCACCTAGTCTGAAATGGGAAGCAAAACGAACAAAAAACAAGATTCAAGTGCCATGTGATTTTTCATATCCCTTATTTTCTGTGCTTTTCAGAATCTATTTATACATTTCTGCTTGTTTTATATAGAAAGTCCAGCATTTTTAGTGGGAATTTGCTGAAAAAAATAGGAAAACTATTTCTACCTCATCATTCCAAAGTGTAATGTTTGGAATAGTTTTAAAAAGTGAAAGTCTGATATCCAGAATCTACAAGGAACTAAATAAACTTACTTAAAAAAAACACAGAAACCCAACTTCATCAAAAAGAGAGCAAAGGAAATGAACAGACAGTTCTCAAAAGACAAGCATGCAGCCAACAAAGGTATAAAAATAAAGTTCATCATCACTGGTCATTAGAGAAATGCAAATCAAAACTACAATGAGATACCATCTCACACCAGTTATAATGGTGATCATTAAAATGTCAGTAAACAATAGACACTGGAGAGGATGTGGAGAAACAGAAACACTTTCACACCGTTGGTGGGAGTGCAAATTAGTTCAATCATTGTGGAAGACAGTGTGGCGATTCCTCAAGGATTTAAAACCAGAAATTCCATTTGACCCAGCAATCTCATTACTAGATATATACCCAAAGGATTATAAATCACTGTACTATAAAATCAAATGCACACATATGTTTATTGTAGCACTATTTACAATAGCAAAGACTTGGAACCAACTCAAATGCCCCATCAATGATAGACTGGATAAAGAAAATATGGCATATATACACCATGGAATACTGTGCAACCATAAAAAAGGATGAGTTCATGTTCTTTGCAGGAACGTGGATGAAGCTGGAAACCATCACCCTCAGCAAACTAACACAGGAACAGAAAACCAAACACCACATGTTCTCACTCATGAGTGGGAGTTGAACAATGAGAAAACATGGGAAATGTCACTCACCGGGGCCTGTTAGGGGGTGGGGGAAAGGTGAGAGAAAGCATTGGGACAAATATCTAGTGCATGTGGAACTTAAAACCTAGATGACAGATTGATAGGTGCAGCAAACCACCATGGCACATGTATACCTCTGTAACAAACCTGCACATTCAGCCAGTGTATCCCAGAACTTAAAGTAAAATTTTAAAAAATTAAGACAACAGATGCTGGAGAGGATGTGGAAAAATAGGAACACTTTTATACTGTTGGTGGGAGTGTAAATTAGTTCAACCATTGTGGAAGACAGTGTGGCGATTCCTCAAGGAACTGGAAATAGAAATGCCATTTGACCCAGCAATCCCATTACTGGGTATATACCCAAAGGATCATAAATTGTTCTATTATAAAGACAGATGCACACGTATGTTCATTGTGGCACTGTTTACAATAGCAAAGACCTGAAACCAACCCAAATGCCCATCGATGATAGACTGGACAAGGAAAATGTGGTACATAAATAGTGTGGAATACTATGCAGCCATAAAAAATGATGAATTTGTGTCCTTTGTAGGGACATGGATGAATCTGGAAACCATTGTTCTCAGCAAACTGATACAAGAACAGAAAGCCAAACACCACATGCTCTCGCTCATAGATGGGTGTTGAACAATGAGAACACATGGACACAGGGAGGGGAGCATCACACACTGGGGTCTGTTAAGGGGGAATAGGGGAAGGACAGTGGGGGGTAGGGAGGTTGAGGAGGGATAACATGTGGAGAAATGCCAGATATAGGTGACAGGTGGATGGAGGCAACAAACCACATTGCCATGCATGTACGTATGCAACAATCATGCATGTTCTGCACATGTACCCCAGAATCTAAAGTGCAATAAAATATATATGAAAAAATAAATAAAATAAAGTTATTAATGAGTTGCTAACTCAAATAATGTTATCAGTACCATAATATTTGAACTGATTTATTTTTACTAATAATATATATAACTTTACTTTTTAATGATGACTAATAATTTAACTTTAAAAAATTGATATGACATTTGTTTTATAGACATCATGATTCCCAAAAACATTGTTTATTTTATAAAAAGTTTTTAAGGCTTCAAATAAGTTCTTATAGACATGACCGTAATTGGCTCCATTTTATAAAATTATTTTTTCACAGAATAAATGTTTTATGCAATAAAATTTTTATTCTATTATCTGCAAGTTTTATCATAAAAAGATTGATTTCTGAAGTCTATTTCAAATGTTTAAAATTGCTGCCCCACGTTTATTTCTTACTTCTAACTCACATTGGATTAAACTGTAATTTGAGAACTTTGCTAAGATTTACATCCAGAAATTAATTAGCTAGACTTTGTGTTGTGATCTTTATGAGTAGTTTAACTCTGTACATTCTAAGCTTTTCATATCAACACAGCAGATAATAGAAACTGTTATTGGACCTTGCTGCCAGTGGGCAGAATGCACTGACAGTCCAGCAGCCTCAGCAAAACACATTTCACTAATGACATACTAAAAACTTTACACATCATATGTATGGTTTGTTTTATTTCTTCTCCACTGGAATATAAGCTCTACAATGGCAACAGTTATTAATCTGTCTTATTGTGGTATCCTGAGCTGCTAGCACAGTAACTGACCCATGGGAGGGGCTCAATAAACATGTAATTGGTTGCATAAGTGAATTGAAAAGTGATTTTTTCCTCCTTTCTGCATTGCATGATGTATCTCAAAAACTGGTTTATGTTTTACATCAAGATACTTTTGAAGAGTGTTGTTAAAACAATTTGAAAATAGTCTCTCGATTTAGTTTGTTTGATATTTATTCATGATTAGAGTAGGGTTGTAAAGTTTGAGAAAGGGTAGGAAAAAGCTGAGGCAGCCTTATTATACTCTTTCAGAGGGTACATAACATCAACATAACTTATTATTACTATTAATGAAGTTAAACGTACTCACTTGGTTGATGTGGTGTGTTCCACGTTTCTCCATTGTAAAATTGCTATCTTTTTTCTTTGCAAACACTATTTCTTAACAGTCGGTCACTATCTTCAGCCACACCCAGGGCAGGTAAATTAAGGCTTTCCTCTCAAAGAGGGAAATATAAAATAATCTGTGAGCCTGTGTTGAAACCACTGCAAAGTCCACGAAACTCTACTTCTATCTTCTTAGGGGCCCAGCTGGAACCAATAATTCAGTTGGCATAAGACATATTAACCAGAGAAAAGCATAGAAACTTATTTAATAGACGTTTTATGTGGTATAGGAACTCTCATAAGAAAATAAAGACCTGATGCAGCAGATACATTCAGTTACTTATGTCCTGGATTGGATGAAGGATAGTAAGCTGTGAAGAAGTAATAAATTATGTGGGGAAGCTTAAAATATAAGAGTTATTTTAACAATATCTTTATAAAATTACCTTTGTCTCGACTTCTTATCCTTGAGGATAAGAATGTTCCATCTTTCACGTGGAAATTTTATCTTTTTTTTTTTTTTTTTTGTAAGAAACAGCATCAAGGTCAGAGTGATCTTTTTTCCACCTGCTATTTTACAAGTGCATTTAATTTAAATCGTCAATATGCCAGAATGGCATATTTTTAACTTTTACCCCACAATATGTAATATATACTTGGGAGAGAAGCTTTGAGCTCTACATAGCTATCCTATTTTTCTTAAAAGTTTTGGCCACTAATTTTAGCATTCATCAGTGGATCTTGGCTGCAGCTACTATTATGATGGTATTCCAATAGTGATTTTCCACTTCTTTCATTCCTTCTAAAGTTATTATTTGGAATTCTTCTATAAGGAAAAATTGTCTCTTTTGTCCATTTATTCATTCATTTATTTATATGAATATAATTTTTAATTTTGTTCTTTGGGTTATAATTTAATGCTATCAATATCTATTTTATTGGTCAAATTTTTAGTTTTGTCAATTAGTAGTGCTTTCTTCTAGACTCCTGTGTCCTTTCCACATGATCGCATCACCTGCAGGTTTGGTTTTTTTTTTTTAATTTTTTATTTTCATTCACTACAAGATGCCCCAGTAACATCTGGTATTTTTTCTGCCACAGTATTAGAATCAGCCATTTCTGCAAGAAACCCTCATTGCTTTAATTGAAGAATGGTAATAGAAACAAATATCTTGGCTTTAGCTATTCTCATTGTGATCAGATGTCATTTCTTCTAGGCCCACACAGCAACAGAGCTAGAAATGTAGGTATGTATACCAAGCAATGTCTATAAATTTTTAAATTTCATCTTTCTTTTTATAGATTAAGGTAAACATGAGTTCATAGTGATAATTCTGAGTTCATTTCAATTCCACAAGTTTGCTTCTAGCCTCTCCTTCTTTTTGCTGATTTGCAACTTCTCTCAAAAGTTTTAAACACTGTTGTATGTAAATTTTTGTTTAATATACTAAAAATAATCAATATCATTAACTTTATTCATAGAATACTTGTTTTAAAAACACGTTTTCAGTAGGTGTGAGTAAATAATTTGACAACACTTACGACTCATTTTTGATATATTGCTTTGCAAACTAGGGATAGAAGGGAAATTCCTGACCTTAAAGTATGTAAAAAAAAAAAAAAAACCCTACACTCACATTGTATTTAAAGTTTTTTCCAACATTGGGAATAAGGCTATGACTACTTTTGTTTCATCAGTGCACTGAGTTTCTAGCCAGTGTTAAGGTAAGAAAATGAAATAAAATGCTTATATATCATAAAGGAAAAAGAAAAGCTGTCTTTATTAATAACTAAGGCAAACATATAAAGTGGAGATCCTAAGACATTGTCAAAATAAATAAATAAAACTATTAGAAGTATAACTGAATTTAGAAAGTTCAGAAAATACAAAGTCAACATATAAAATAAATAAATAAAATAAATAAAAGCTAACCAAAAAAAAAATATCATTTATAATGGTAAGATGAAGCATTAAGAATTTAAAATTTAAGTAGATATGTAGTTAAGTAGCAGATTAAAAATTACAAAACACTGCTAGGGTCCTATAAAGAACACCTAAATAAATGGAGATATGTACTTTGTTGATAATTCAAAACACTCAATATTGTTATGAAATCTATAAGTTAATGAAATTCCAATACAAATATTGGCATTGTTTAGTAAAAATTGGTAAACTCATTCAAAATTTTTATGGAAAGGCAATGTACCTAGAATAGTCAAAATGACATTGAAAAGGCTAAAATTACAAGACACTACCTAATTTCAAAACTTACCAAAACACTACAGTAATCAAGATATAGAATTATTGACAAAAGGATAGATATGTAGATCAATATAACAGAACAACGAGTTTGCATATAGTTTCATGAATATTTTCCAATTCATGATTTTTTCACAAAAATGCCAGGGAAATTTCATAAAGGGTAATCTCTTCCGAAACTGTTGTTAGAACAACTGATTATTCACATGAAAAAACAAAGTTAAAACTTATCTCTGTCTGCACATAGCATTAACTTAAATTATGACATGTATCTAAATGTAAACACTAAAATTATAAACTGAGTAGAAGGCTTAGGAGTTTGTTAATTTTCTTGTTTGTACATTTGTTTATGTGTAACTTTGGAATAAGCACCTTCTTAGATAGGACAGAAACAGGTGAGACAGTAAAGAAAATAAATTAAAAAATTAGAACTTACTTAAATTCAAAACTTGTCCTCTTAAAAAATACAGTGCTAAGAAAATGAAGAGCAAGTTGCTGACCATGAAGCTCTATATTCAAAACACAGATCTGACCAACGATTTCTATCCAGAGTCTACAAAGACATCTACAATTCAGTAAGAATGGAAGTAACTGAATTTTAAAAGTAGAAACAAATTGGAAAGACATTTGAAAAAGTAATATATCTGAATGCTATTCAGCACATTAAAAAGTGTCAGACACCACTAATTGCTAGAGAAATGTCCATCCTTTAGAATGACTCAGAATAAGATGCCTAAAACACCACGTCAGGATAAATCAGAACAACTGGGGCTTTCATACTGTGCTTTTGGAATCCATATTGAGCACCTATGTTACCAAGTAATCAAGCAATCTGTTATCAAAATAATCTCACATCTGATCATTTGACCCAATAATTCTTATAACGGTTTACGTAAAAGGAATGAAAATGTATGTCTACACAGTACTTATCAGAATTATATTCATAGTAAGAAAATAAAAATAAAGAATTATATTCACAGTGACCAAACTCTGGAAAATATAATCCAAATATTCATCAACAGATAAAGAGATGTGTTGTGGTATATCCCTGCAATGGAAAATTCCTCAACCACACATAGAAATGAACTACATGGACCCAACAAAATGGATGACTTGAATATGTTGCAGAGATGAAGACAGGGACACTGTATGTAATCAGAGCATACAGTCTGGTTATATTTTACATGCATTCTAAAGAAGGAAAATCTAATCTGTGTGTATAGAATCCAGTCCGGTATTAGCCAAGCACTAGAGTTGAGTGAGAGGCTTTGACTGCAAGACAGGAGGAAAGTCTTTGGGTCATGCAAATAATCTAATATTTGTTGTAAAAAAAAAAACTCATCAAACCATAAGATTTCAAAAGGTAAAATTGACCACATGTAAATTATGCCTAAATAAAGTTTACTTGAAACTTTAGCATTCGCCAAATCCAGAAGCATATTTAGGTGAATTATTTCTTATTAATGCACATCAGTATAAGGTCCTACATAGTTGCAATTAAGTGTACATATTCACACCCACTGTACACACACATCTACATCTATATGCACACATATAAATGCAAATACACACATATATATTATTTATGTTAAGAAATCTTAAACTATTCAACATATTTTGATAAGTAATTTTTGATTTTACTATGCCTAGCATAGAAGCTAAAACTAGATAAATCCGATTGAGCTGCTGAAAGTCACCTTTAGGTGGAACAAAACATTTGCCCTTGATGTTCAAAAGGCATCTTTCCTTTAATGCTCTCGAAATAAAGCGCTTTGTAATAGGTGCCAGATTTCTCATATGTGTCCTTGACTGATTTTCAACGGGATTATTTTTGAGTTTGTGTTCTTTGTTTTTCCTTCTAGAAAAACATGAATAAAAACCTTATGAATGCAGTCTGAAAGTTCTCAGCTTATTCTAACAATGTAACAATAATTTCAATGAATTAAAAGGAATAAGAAATCTTTAGATGTTAAGCTAAAAGATACAAAAAAATAATTGTTTGAAAAGGCACAGAGGACAAGGATTTTCCCTTTAACAGAGCTTGTCATTATGATTTCCTGATTCAGTGTTAAGATAGAGACTTTCAGATACTAATAGACTGAAGTGTTTGACACGCTCCTCCCAGTCTCCTTTTGGGTCCCAGTTAGGCCTTCCTCCAGCTTTGTGCCATCAGTAAATGTGATGAGCAAGCAAGCACTGAGAATAGAGGCCTGGAGTTTGCTTCGTCTTTGTCTCTCTACATACTAACTGCTAAAATATTTCAACTGTCTATTCAGACTCACACATAATTAAGTATATAAATACTTTGAGGTTTATGACAAACCATTTTTGAAATACAATACACCATTCATGTAATAGACTAACTGTGGGTTAGTCCATTTCAATGTTGAAAGGCTAATCCCCAAGGTGATAGTTTTAGCAGGTAAGACATTTGGAAGGTAATTAGATCATGAAGGGGCAGCCCTCAGAATGAGATTAGTGCTTTTATAAGAGGAGAGAGGAGAGCTCTCTCTGTCCCTCTGTCTCTCTCTCCTTCCCACACTTCTCCATCATGTGTGGATGCAGCAAGAAGTTGCCCATCTGTAAAGCAGGAAGCAGCCCTCACCGGACTGAATATGCTGGCTCCTCGATCTCAGACTTTCCAGCTTCTAAAACTGTGAGAAGAAAAAAATATGTGTTGTTTAAGCCACACTGCCTATGGTAATTTTTCACATCAGCCTGAGCTGACTAACACACATGTCATTCTCCTAAATTATTGGTGTAATACGCCTGATTAAAAATGGTCATATGAGAATGGTCTACGGTGCTCTTGTCTTCATGAGCCCATGTTGAATTATTGTTTCTGTTGTTGTAGCTTGTTTTTCCCAGTATCCAGAATGGCACATTTAGCATAACTGAAGAGCATTGGGTGCAACGTAGACATATTTATCTATCTTTTACCATTGCTTCCAGCCTAGTTATTTAAAAAGCTGTCCCCAATTTGGCCTCGCCTCTATGCTATGGCTTACCCTGCATAAGGGTAGCTTTAAACACCTCCTATCCTCATATCCTTCTCTTGTTCTCAACCACCCCTTAATGTTTACACAGAGAAATTCTACGGTTGTCAGCAAGAAGTCTTGGTGCCTTTGAGCATGAGGTTTCCTCAGGAGCAAAGGACAAAATCAGTCAAAAAAGCAAAGTTCTCCTCTCCTGCTTCTCATATTCCCTAACTTCATTCCCTTTTCAATAGGGTCATCTTACTGTATTTAAGCTAAAAAAAATTAACAAAGAGCAACAAAAACCTTGGTCAGTAAGCCTTTGTGTTCTTTGTGCTATTTTTTGTGTGTAATTTAAAGAGCATGTTTTCACATCCTGAAATATCAGTTCATCCCTGTTGCTCTTTCCTGTGCTTCTCAGTTGAATCCACACGCTTCCATTACTCTTCATAAATATCTGAGAAATACTTTTGTCCCCCGATCTCCAAATAATACAGTTCACACAACTGAAGGATGAAAAATCAAAGAACATAGATTTCAGGTGATCTAAAATGTAGATGTATTCATTGTATCTTTCACTGTATATATGTAAAATATAATTTTACATTTCTAAATATAAATGTCATTTTATATATGTACAAATTATACACATTCCACAGAAAATTTTCAACTTAACAAAAAATAAAATGTTTTAGTTTAGCTTTTTCTATTTTTTGATATATAATATCACATTTTAGTAAATATTATTTTTTATTTGTACTTTAGGTTCTGGAGTACATGTACAGATCATGCAGGATTGCTGCATGGGTACATTCATGGCAATGTGGTTTGCAGCCTCCATCCCCTCCATCACCTATATCTGGCATTTCTCCCCATGTTATCCCTCCCCAAGCCTCCCTAGCCCCTGCTGACCCTCCCATAGCTCCCCACAACAGACCCCAGTGTGTGATGCTCCCCTCCCTGTGTTCATGTGTTCTCATTGTTCAACACTCACCTATGAGTGAGAACATGTGGTATTTGGTTTTCTGTTCCTGTGTCAGTTGGCTGAGAATGATGATTTCCAGATTCATCCATGTCCCTACAAAGAACATGAACTCATCCTTTTTTATGGCTGTCTAGTATTCCCTGGTGTATATTTGCCACATTTTCTTTGTCCAGTCTACTGTTGATTATTTTAAAATACCTACTTCCCTAAGATATACATATATACCTACTTGAATAAGTCTTTGTACTTTGGATAGATGGTGCTCTCTCTGGTGATGGCTCTTGTAGCTCAGAGGTCTTAGAGTCAACAATGGGCCTAAGCAAGCAGAGCAGGGGGCGAGGATGTGGTAGTCTGGAAAAGGAGGTAAATGCATTCCTGCAGCAAATTGATGGTTGTTTATGGAACAACAGTCCCATAAAACTGATATTTAGGGTTTCTTTTGAATAAACATAGAAATTGACCCTCCCAGTCTTAATACTTGAGAAAGTTACAATTTCCTTATCTGTTATTTTTGTTTTTTGGTTTTTTGTTTTGTTTTGTTTTGTTTTGTTTTTTTAGGAAACTAACCATCAGTTCTCTCAGATAGTATGAAAGAAATGAAACTTACCAAGTCACCACATCTGGACAGTGAGATCCAGGACTCCACACCCAACATAATTGCCTACGTGACCACCTGCTTCCTGTGGACCAACTCCTCTTTCTTGCCACTCCCTAATTTCTGTTTTCTTACACATGGTTACATTTCTCCCCTGCTACAAAAACCCTTAATTTCAGTCCATTGCAGAGATGAATTTGAGACTGATCTATTCTCCTTGGCTGCAGCACCTGAATAAAGCCTTGTTCCCCAGGAATACTTGTCTCAGTGATTGGTTTTCTGTGCAGTGAAGCAGCAAGACCTAGACTGAACTCCTGGCACTTCAGTAACTATTTTACTATCAGCAAAACTGGCAATCCCAGTAAGTTCAAAGTTGAGACAATCAGAAATTTATAAAGACATATGTATTAGTTAGGATTCCCCAAAGATAGAACCAAGAGGGCATGTATATACATACACAGAGAGAATTATTTTAAGGATTTGGCTAACAGCTTGTGAAAGCTTGGTTAAGTCCAAATTCTACAGAGTAGGCTGACAGGTTGGAGACTCAGGAGAGCTGCAGTTCAAGTCCAAAGTCTGTCTGTTGTGATCATTCCTTTTTGTACAGGGGAGGTCAGGCTTTGTTCTCATAAACTCTTCAATTAGTTGGTTGACTCTCATGCACGTTGAGGAGGGTAATCTGCTTTACTCAAAAATCTAAATATTGAATTCATCCGAAAAACTCCTTCACAGAAGTATCCACAATTGTATTTGATCAAATAACTGGGCATCATTGCCCAGCAAATTGATGCATAAAATTAATCATCAGGTATTTTCTGATTATTTATTTATTCAGCTACTGAAAATTTTGTTAAAGTTTAAAGCTTATTATAAAAGAGTAAACCGGAGCCCAGATTAAAAAACAACAACAACAACAGTTGGGCTATGTGAAGCATTATCACAACTAACGAATCACCTTAAGTGTATGGGATGAGTTTATTGTGCAATGAGCATATGCTAGGTGGTTCTGTTTGTAGAAACTAAGGTGATGAGTGTGTTAGATAGTGTCATGATGAGGGGTGGTGGGGGAGACCTATTAAAGTCTGTATAACCTGCTTCTTTAGAAAAACTTGATATAACCTAGATAACTGAGGCACCATAGACTCTCAGTTCCATAATTAATTATGCCTAGGTGCTGGGTTGGTAGGAGCTGTTTCTTAATAATTGTGGGTGCAGACACTTCTTCTGGATACTCTATTCCAATGTTTCTCTCAAAAACAAAACAGAAATAAGCAAATTTTATATTAGACTATCCACAACAAAATAAAAATACACACATAGGCTAAGACATACACAGAGGCATACACATTCACTACTTTTGAAAAGCAGAACTACAGATCGACTATATAACACACTGTTGAGAAATTTTCACTAACTTTGTTGTCTAAGGAACACAGGTTAAGAAAAATAATTGGCAGCTGAAGTTGCAGTGAGCTAAGATAGTTCCAGTGCACTCCAGCCTGGGCAACAGAGTGAGATTCAGTCTTAAAAAAAAAAAAAAGAAGAAGAAGAAGAAGAAGAAAAGAAAAAAGCTTTTTTGTTTAATTAGATCCCATTTGTCAATTTTGGCTTTTGTTGCAATTGCTTTTCATATTTTCTTTATGAAATCTTTGCCCATGCCTATGTGCTCGATAGTATTGTCTGAATTTTCTTCTAGGGTTTTCATGGTTTTGGGTTTTACATTTAAGTCTTTAATCCATCTCAAGTTTATGTGTGTGTATATACATGGTGTGAGGAAGGGCTCCAGTTTCGATTTTCTGCATACGGCGGGCCAGTTCTCCCAGCACCATGTATTAAATAGAGAAACCTTTCCCCACTGCTTGTTTTTGTCATATGTGTCAAAGATCAGATGGTTGGAGATATGTAGTCTTGTTTCTGAGATCTCTATTCTATTCCATTTGTCTATGTGTCTGTTTCTGTAACACTACCATGCTGTTTTGTTTACTGCAGCCCTGTGGTATAGTTTGAAGTTTGGTAACATGATGCTTCCAGTTTTGTTCTTTTTGCTTCAGATTATCTTGGCTATTCAGGCTCTTTTTGGTTCCATATGAATTTTAAAGCATTTTTTTCTAATTTTGTGAAGAATGCCAGTGATATTTTAGTAGGAATAAATTGAATCTATAAATTACTTTGGGCAGTATGGGCATTTTCATGATATTCATTCTTCCTATCCATGAGTATGCAAAGTATTTTCATTTGTTGTGTTCTCTTTTATTTCCTTGAGCAGTGGTTTATGGTTCTCCTTGAAGAACTCCTTCACTTCCCTTGTTAATTGTATTCCTAGGTACTTTATTCTCTTTTTAGCAATTGTGAATGAGAGTTCATTTATGACTTGGTTCTCTGCTTGTCTGTAGTTGGTGTATAGAAATGCTTGTGATTTTTGCATCTTGATTTTGTATCCCAAGACTGTACCACAGCTACTTTTAATTGGCCATCATGGCCCCTGATAAATTTCCCTCTTAACACTACTTTAGCTGCATCCCAGAGATACTTGTATATTGTATCTTTGTGCTTACTAGTTTCAAAGAACTTTTTGATTTCTGCCTTAATTGCATTATTTACCCCAACCTCATTCAGGAACAAGTTATTCGATTTCCATATAATTGTGTGGTTTTGAGTGAACTATCAGTCTTGATTTCTAATTTGATCATGCTGTGGTCTGAAAGATTGATTGCTATTATTTCAGTTATTTTTCATTTGCAGAGGAGTGTTTTATGTCTGATAATGTGATTAGTTTTAGAGTATGTAGCATGTGGCAATGAGACGAATGTATATTCTGTTTCCTTTGTGTGGAGAGTTCTGTAGATGGCTATCAGGTCCATCTGACCCAGTGCAGAGTTTAGGTCCTGAAATTTTTGTTAGTTTTCTGACTCAGTGATCTTTCTAAACTGTTGGCAGAGTGTTAAAATCTCCCACTATTACTATGTGGAAGTCTAAGTGTCCTTGAAGGTCTCTAAGAGTTTGCCTTATCAATCTTGGTACTTCGGTGTTGGGTACATTTATATTTAGGATAGTTAGGTCTTCTTGTTGATTTGAAGCCTTTACAACTATGTAATGCCTTTCTTTGTCCTTTTTTACCTTTGTTGACATAAAGTCTATTTTGTCTGAAATTAGGATTGCAACCCCTGGTTTTCTCTGTTTTCATTTTCTTGGTAGATTTATCTCCATCTCTTTGCTTTGAGCTTATGGGTGTCATTGCATGTGAGATGGGTCTCTTGAAGACAGCATACTAATGGATTTTGATTCTTTATCCAGGTTGCCACTCTGTGCCTATTAATTTTGGCATTTAGTGAATTTTACATTCAAGTTTAGCACTGGTTTGTGTGTATTTGATCCTGTCATCATGATGTTAGCTGGTTATTACACAGACTTGTTTATGTGGTTGCATTATAGTGTCACTGGTCTGTGTACTTCCATGTTTTTTTGTAGTGGCTGGTAATGTTCTTTCTTTTCTATATTTAGTGTTTCTTTAAATAGCTCTTCTAAGACAGATCTGTTGGTAATAAATTCTTTCAGCATTTGCTTATCTGAAAAAAACTTTCTCCTTCACTTATGAAGCTTAGTTTGGGCAGATATAAAATTCTGGGTTGGAATTTCTTTTATTTAAGAATGTTGAATTTTGGCTCCCAATTTATTCTGGCTTGTACGGTTACTGCTGAGATGTCTGCTGTTAGTCTGATGGACTTTTCTTTTCAGATGACCTGGCCTTTCTCTCTAGATGCCTTTAATTTTTTCTTTCATTTTGACCTTGGAAAATCTGATGCTTATGTGTCTTCAGGATGATCCTCTTGTGGCGTATCTTACCGGGGTACTATGCATTTCTTGAATTTGAATGTTGGTTTCTCCAGCTAGGTTGAGCAAGTTCTCATGGATAATATCCTAAAATATGCTTTCCAAGTTGTTTACATCCTCTACATGTCTTTCAGTGACATCAATGAGTTATAGATTAGGTCTCCAAATTATTCCATATTCTTGGAAGGTTTTGTTGCTTTTCATTCCTTTTTATTTATTTTTGTCTGATTCTTTAATTCAGAAAGGCAGTCTTTAAGCTCTGAGATGCTCTCCTGACCTGGTCCATTCTGCTGTTAATATTTGTGATTGTATTATGAAATTCTGATAGTGTATTTTTCAATCTATCAGGTTGGTTGCATTCTTTTCTCTATTGGCTATTTTTTCTGCCAGCTCCTGTTTGTTTTATTGTTATTCATAGCTTCTATGGATTGGGTTTCAATGTATTTCTGCACCTCAATTATGTTTTTCTGTCCATAGTCTGAATTCTATTTCCACTATTTCAACCATCTCAGCCTGGTTCAAAACTCTTAGTGGAGTGGTCGTGGTGCAGTCATTTGAAGAAAAGAAGGCACTCTGGCTTTTTGAATGGTCAGGATTCTTGCACCGTTTCTTTTTTATTTTTGTGGGCTGACATTTCTTTAATCTTTGAGGTTGCTGGCCTTTGGATTTTTTTTCTCTTTTATTTTATTTGATGATTGTGAGGGTTTGATTGTGGTATGTGGTGCATTCAGCCAATTGGCTTCATTTTTGGAAAATTTTAGGGGGTCGGTGCTCAGTTCCCAGCTCCTGGACTGCATGCTCTAACTCAGGGGGATTTGTACCAGGCCCTAACTTTGTGATTTTGCTCCCTGATGTTAGGAATCTACTGCACTGGGTGGGGGGTAAGTTGCTCCTGGACTGCTAGTCACTTCACTCTGATGGGTGATGTCAGTGAAAGCATTTCATAGTGCCATGCCAGGGGGATCTGCACTCATTTGCACATGCCAGCAGCAGCATCAGTGACAGCACTGAGGGGGTGCATGCTCATTGACTGCAGCAGGGTACTAGTGGGAGCCAGGATGCTTGCCTCATTGTGGGTGTTAACTACAGTGAGGAAGGCAATGTGGCTGGGAGGGTGGGGGGCATTTACTGGTGACTGTGCACATGGCTTCACTGGTGGTTGTGTTGGCGCAGGGGCAAGGTGCTGCTGGGCAAAGGTCTGTGTGCATCCTATGTGTGCTGCAGGAAGGGGTGGTTTTTCAGGACTGAGGAGGACCTGCTTTCTCTGTGCCTAATTTCACTCCCATGGCAGTGTTGGCACAAGAGCAGGCCACTGGTGAGGGTGGGACTGGCTGGCTCCCTGCCTGGCAAGGCTTCAAATGCAATGGTAGCTGGCAGGGAGAGGGGAGTGGACTGCACCCCCACCACAGCAGTGGCAGGGCAGGGTGCATGCACTCACCCATGTTGGTGGGGCAAGAAAAGCAAGACTCACCCGTGCACACATGCACTGGCAAAGTGATGTGGGGAGTTGCTGTGGGTCCTGAGATGCTGTGGGTCCTGAGATGCTACAGTGTTGGTAGGGAGTGTGCAGGCTGCTGCATGGCCATGGGGACTGTCCCACTGATGCTCTCCTCTGGTCAGGCACAATCTGCCAGCAAAAAACCTATGATGTGGGAACCTGAGATGCTTTTCAAGCAGTCACGACCAGATTGGGGTCCCAGGTGAGGCTAGCAGACCAAAGGGAGCTCAGGTCACACTGGTCACCTCTGATGGGCAAGACTTCTCTGGAGAGTTCAGGTACAACTGTTCCCTTAGGGCTAATGTCTCCTATGGGAGCCAGCTGAGCCTAGGGGGATGGCCATCCCTGGCCATGCTTTGCTACATACCCTTCCTCATTAAATTCTCTGGGATCTACATCAGCTGGCTTGCTAGCCCTACCATTTCTCTAAGCAGCACTCCCTGCCAACTCAAATGCCTGTGGTGGTCAAGGGGTCTTCTCCTGCCACGACTCCAGAGGCCTATGGTGAAAGCAGGTTGCTCCTTGCCACTTCAACTCACCCCTTCCCTCAGAGTCACTGGGGACAGGAAAAATTCTTGGTGTGTTGTTGCCCCTTGCAGGTTTCTCAGCTTCCTCCCCCTTCAGCCCAGCTTCTGTATCCTTCCTCCCTCTACTCTTGATGCCTTCCCTCTGAAGATCTGTTAGGAGTGTGCCAGTCATCTTGGTCCTGCCATGGCAGCTCTTCCACCTGGCTGTATCTAGTCAGCCATCTTGCCACAAAAAAAGCAAATCTGTGCTTGTTTTCTTTTATTATTATTTTTTTAAACTTTAAGGCAGGATCTCATCATGTCATGCTAGCTGGAATGTAGTGTTGTGACCCTAGCTTACTACAGCAACAACCTCCCAGGCTCAAACAAGTCTCCCACCTCAGCCTCCCAAGAGGCTGCTACTATAGGCATGCACCACAACACCTGGCTAATTTTTAAATTTTTTGTAGAGACGGCCCCACTATGTTTCCAAGGCTGGACTTGAACTCCTGGGCTCAAGTGATCTGCTTGCTTCCACCACCCAAAGTGTTGGGATTACAGGCAACTGGCCTGGGCTTCTTAATACATAAAATGTTGGTGTTAGATTCTTTATGATTTTGCTTCAAGATAAAATTTATGTGTAACATGAAAAATATTACATAGAGTGAGACCCTGTTGCCCAGGCTGCAGCGAAATGGTGTGATTACAGCTCACTGTAGCCTCAACTTTCTGGATTCAAGTGACCCTCCCACCTCAGCCTCCCAAGTAGCTGGAACTGCAGGCAGGCACCACCACATCTGGCTAATTTTTTAAATCCTTTTTTGTTGTTACTGTTTGTTTGCTTTCTTTGTTGTTGTTGAGACAGAATCTTGGTCTGTTGCTCAGGCTGGAGTTCAGTGGCACAATCTCAGTTCACTGCAGCTTTCACCTTAGGGACTTAAGCAATTCTCCCAACTCAGCCTGCCCAGTAGCTGAGACTAGAAATGCATGCTACCACACCCAGCTAATTTTTCTATTTTCTATAGAGACAGGTGATATGGTTAGAGTCTGTGTACCCACCCAAATATCATGTCGAATTGTAATCCCCAGTGTTGGAGGTGGGGTCTGGTGAGAGGTGATTGGATTATGGAGACAGAGTTATCAGGAATGGATTAGCACCATCCCCACTGTGCTGTTCCTATGACAGTGAGTGAGTGAGTTATTATGACACCCCTCTCTCTTTTGCTGCACCAGGTAAAACACCTGGGTCGCCATTCACGTTCCACCATGTTTGTAAGTTTCCTGAGGCCTTCCCAGAAGCAGAAGCTGCTATGCTTCTTGTACAGTCTGTAGAGCCATGAGCCAATTAAAACAGTCTCAGGTATTTCTTTACAGCAATGTGAGCACTAACTAATACAACAAGGTCTCTCTTGTTGCTCAGGCTGGTCTCAAACTCCTGAGCTCAAGCAATCCACCTGCCTTAGCCTCTCAAAGTGCTGACATTATAGGCATAAGTCATCATGCCCAGAAGAAATTATTAAACATATTTTTTAAATTGGCAAATTTAGAGAACATTCAAGTATATTAAACATAAATATACAGAAATAACAATATCAATGTGATGACTTGATTTTTGGTATTTGAAACACATGCACATTTTATCTTTTAAAATAATTTTAGGTTTCTTCAGTTTTGATTCTTTGTGTATGTTTGTGTATGTGTGCAGTTGTAAATACTACCTACTTTAATATTTGAATCTGTACCACCAGTACAAAGAACTCTTGTTTCATTAGCTGAAAATAAGAATTACAATGTACAGCATAGTATACATACTAAAATGAAATATACTCATAACTACTTCAGACAGTTAAATAGTTTGTTTCTTTGTTGAATTTTAATTTGAATGAAGTGAAAACATTGTGTCTTTCACTGTACTTGCACTGACTGTGCCAAAAGAAACCTCAGTCTTCAGTGGCTATCAGACATTCAGAAGTTAAAAGTCAGTGATAGAGCAAAAGTATGCTAGATGAAAACATTTTTCTCATGTCTATTTAGTTTAAAGAAAAATTGCAGCTTTATATGAATAGAAATATTTCATTTCAATTCTCAACTTGCCATATTTAAACCTTTTAATTTAATTGTGCAAAAGGTATATATTGATATATATTAACTTTGGAAACCTTTCATCAAAGAAAGTTATCCTTTCTTTCTATTTAAATAGTGTATATTATAAATTAGCAGCAGAAAAGTGGTGATCCTCCCATTGCTAAGCATCATATCTGTCTTTAGTTACTTTTACTGATAAAACTGGAGAAAACATGTATTGTGCTCATCACTACTATGTATTGCTTATTTAAATTTTGCTCATTTGCAGAGTTTTTGAGCTCAGCCTCACAGCCCTTGAAACATTAGAATAAAATTGTAAGTTAATTTCTCTTTCCGTTTCCTCACACAATTTTTTCAGAGCTGGTCTTACAATTATCTGAAACACAGGAGAATTTAAAATGTAATTGGAAGCACTTTCTGACAACAACATCTGCTCCCATTACCAAGCAGGCTATTATTTCCAGAGCTCTATTTCAAGGGTACAGAACATTTAGCATCCTGCTAAGATAAGGGAGTATTTCTCCTGTGGCAGTTTGCTTTTCTATTTTCAGAAGGTATTCAGGTGTAACGCCAACTCTGACCTGAGCAGCAGTGAATGTCAGAAAGAACATTCAATTTTGCTTCTCACTCTCTAGCTCTTTCTTCTAGTTAGTTTTCTTAATCTGTTTTCTCAGGGTTTGTTTTTTTAATTCAAAACTTACCATAATTACACTGTTTTCACTTTGTCCAAAATGTTCTACTGATTGCCTTAGGTGTGCTAGTTCCTATATGTTGGAGCAGTCCACCAAGTTGATCTGCTTAATGCACAAATGACACGGTCAATAAAACATGTTTGGAAAAATCTGATAATTTTATAAAATTTCCTGAAGAAAAGGAACTCACAAATAGATGTAACACATAAGAATACCACCACAATTTATTTTCAGGACTGATACATTTATTTGCCTTCCTTTTATACTCAGAGATCTTTTATCTTTTCTAGATCTCAATTTGCTTAAAAGCACAGAGGACAGTTTGCTGATTCTTTTAAAACTATTTTCACCTCAACAATAATAGCCACAAACTCCAGCATGTCCCAGAAGTGTGTGCAAGTGCTCCTTTGTGTTCTGCATAGGTTAACTCATTTAAGCTTGTGAGCTAGCACTGTCCAAATCACCCCGTTCCAGATGAGGACAGTGTGGCACAGAAGGTGACGGAACTGTCCCAGTTCCAACATTCAGGACCAGGTGAGAAGAGACAGGCACAGAGAAGGAAAGTCGCAGTCTTCTGCTTAGAATCACGATGCTAGGCTGTGACTATACGCCTTTGCACATTTTGTAGTGCATACTTTATTTTCTTAATAAAAATGTAACATGCTTTTATTATATTTTTGTAGAGGGTCTAGTGGAAAAAGAAATGACATACCCCAAACTGCAGATTTAATAATTCTCTTAAAAGTCATGTATAATTAGTCACATAAAATGACCTTAGATTTTAAAAGAATATGATGTTTCCACTTACCTTACTATTAATGTTTAATATAAAATAAATTGTTATTATATATTTAACCATTGTTTTACCAGGTTACATTTTTATGTATGTTTTTTGAAAATAGATAATGCTTTATAATTATCTAATATTTTAGCTTCATAATTTCAGTACACATAATCTGATTCTGTGCATGATTTGTATGCTTTCTCGTGGTTTTATGGTTCATGTTGATTTTATTAAGGAATCTGATATAAAGAAGGACATTGAGGTTATCTCTAAACTAGCAATCTGAGGGTATTGCATATAAATGTTTTCTTTCCTTAACTGTGAAATAAAATACAAGTGGGAAAGAATTGATGAATATGTAAACCGACAGAGTGGAACATATTAATCAGCAGTGCTTTGAATCTAGGTTCCTGATTCTATAATGGCCACTGATTTGAAAGAAGTAAAAGAAAAGAAAGAAACCAGACAGGCTGCCAAATGTAAAAATAGTGGTTTGTAGTATACAGTAAATATTATCTTAAAGTTTTGGCAATTTTCAAGATATGACAGTTTTTAGTTGCAATTAAATTTCCTGAGAAAATTATCTTTTGTTATTCAACACAAACTTTCTAATGGCCTTGTTCTATGTTATGTTAGAAGTATTACATAATAAAAGAGAAACAGATTTTTATTATTCTTTGAATCTTCTGTAATTTGACATAGCATATAAAATTTTCTTATGCATAAATTGTAAATAGATAATTATGGTGATTTCAGAAAAAAGAAAACAATGCTTATTGCTTGAATAAACACTGGGCTTTATTGGAAAGAAGTATTCAGAGCCTGACCACCTTCCTTTTTCACTGAAGGCAGGTGGACAAGTCTGTTCATAGGATGGGACCAGGGTGTGAGTACCAGGTGCTTCAACAGGGCACAGCATCCTACTTGTGGCAGCAGAGTTGCCTTGGAAAGCGTCAGAGCATGAATTGGAGCAAAGGTTTTCAGAGACAGGATGGAAAAATGAAGTTTAGCAGGTTATCCAAAGACAGAAGCAAGACCCGGAAGAAGAACTAATTCCCCAGAGGACTCAAGTGGAACATGACCAAGAAACGAGGTTGTTAGAAGCAACTGTTGCTGCAGGTGCAGAATGTCCACAGTATGCCTGCTTGGACAGGTTGGACTGATTGGAGATACTTTCTGAGCCAACCTGGGAATTTATTCTGATTAATTCAAGATTCTTAGCATGAATTCTAAAGTTTTTTAGCTGTCTGTGGTATCTTGCTCTAGGAACGGGCTATGTCTGTGCTGATACATCCAGTGAAATTGTTCAACTTATTCATGCAAGCGACTAACAGATAACTGAAAAAGCCAGTTACCAAATGGGATTCTCTAGGGTCTATTATATAATGATGACCATATTTTTATTAAAATAATAAAACCAGACAATAATACCAGCTAACATTATGGGATGCTTAATTCTAGACATTGTGCTGAGAATATCATGCATTATTTTCTTTAATTTTCTTAACGTGCTTAATAGGTTATTATTACTATTTTTTTAAATATATATTTTATTGTGTTTTAGGTTTTGGGGTACATGTGAAGAACATGCAGGATTGTTGCATAGGTACATACATGGCAATATGGTTTGCTGCCTTCCTCCCCATCACCTATATCTGACATTTCTCCCTATGTTATCCCTCCCCAACTCCCCAGCCCCCGCTATCCCTCCTCTAGTTCCCCACCCACAGACCCCAGTGTGTGATGTTCCCTCCCTGTGTCCATGTGTTCTCATTGTTCAACACCCGCCTATGAGTGAGGACATGTGGTGTTTGATTTTCTGTTCTTGTGTCAATTTGCTGAGAAAGATGGTTTCCAGGTTCATCCATGTCCCTACAAAGGACACGAACTCATCAGTTTTTATGACTGCATAGTGTTCCATGGTGTATGTGTGCCACATTTTCCCTGTCCAATCTATCATCGATGGGCATTTGGGTTGGTTCCAAGTCTTTGCTATTGTAAACAGTGCTACAATGAACATTTGTGTGCAAGTGTCCTTATAATAGAATGATTTATAATCATTATTACTATTTTTATTGTTGCTACACTAATAGGGAAGATATTATTAAAGTTTATGAAATGTTCATAACAAACTAAAGGTCACATATATTATAAGTGAGGCGCCCAGCTCTTGACCTAAGTCTTGTGACCCAAACATTACAGTTGTTACATGATAATTTTCTCTTCATGGATATTGATAATTATCACTATTGGGAAGATTGTTATCAGAATGCTCTCTCATAGTAGGGACTCAATAAATTATGAAAAGAACAAAGGAAGGAAGGGAGGGAGGGAGAGAGGAAGGAAGGGAGAGAGGTAGGGAGGGAGGAAGAAAGGACCATTACATAGTTTTCATGTAAGAATTTTTATATGTGTCCCTTCACCACACAACACTTTAACAAAGCTATTAAAAATAGGTAGCTATTGCCATATCTGCATGTAGTTGTGAAATAAAGGGATAGCATGTGGGCATTTGGGGACTAAGGATAAGGCCTCATCAGCCTGGAGAGGTAGCAGGCAGGGATAGAGCAGATGAAAGGGAAATCCCGACAAAGAGCATCAGTAAGAGCAGGCAGATTGCAGTTGTGACACAGGGGTATGCCCTTCCTGGTTCTCTCTATAGGAAAACAAAATTATTCAGAGAAAGCTGAACTTGAGTATCCTGCTATCAAATATGAATAAAGAACTTAGTCATTGCATTAATAATAAAGGAAAAGTAATTATCCATGATCCAAAGATATGGAACATCTATGTTGCAAAAGCTTTTATTCTTAACCCAGTTTCTTCCTTGAAGATGCAATGTCAACATTTTCCTAGGCTGAAACAAGGTAATCAAATCCTTGTATGTTGCTTAAGAAATATTTTTAATATGTGTGCATATATTAAACCTTGCAGAATTACATTGATGAGAATATGCTTGAATTTCCATTTATCATTTAAAGCCAATGACTTAATTAAGTTTGATAAATTTTCATTAATTATTTAACCTCAAAGAAAGCTTGTAAAACATCCCAGAGTGTTTATTTCTAACTAATAGGCAGTGCATGAAATAAATTTTCATATAAACATTCATATAGCTTATTAATATTTAAGACTACCCTTCTTGTTGCCAACTATCTTTTAATCCAATGTATTATTTCAAATAAATCAAAGAAAATTAGAACTTTGTTAAGTGTTACTAGTATTTGAGTCAACTACAAAACTGTCACACTAAAATATAGCAGTTTATTCTCAGTAGCTTGAAACTGAGGAAAAAATATTTCTTGTCTTCTTGGAACACCCTAGTTAAACTATATTTAACCCACAGGCATCCATTGCTATTTTAACAGTGTAGGAGGCAGATGTGAGTCCTTAGTAACAATCTCCAGAGCTCATTATAGTTACATGTTGGCTATCACACAGGTATTAGCCAAAATATTAATATGCTTCAGCTCTAAAACACAGATTCTTTGAAAGACAGCTGCCTTTAGTTACTTTAAATATCTGTATTGCTTAAAAATACTTCTAATACCAGAATCAATTCTAGATTAATAGAGACAGATTCTAGTTACTGCTTTCTCATGATAAAATTCTGTGCAAACTTGTTGAAAAGTAAAGCCACGGGTTTTCTCCATAATGACACTTACTTTTCCCTTGAATAAATCTCTGTGGGTAGACCTTTCAAGTTGTTGACATGTTAATTCCACCTCCTTAGGAATTTAATGTACTGGCTATATATTCTGTACCTTTCTTAATTCTTAAATCAGTATATCATGATGGGTTTCTTAGGAGTTTACAGGCAGGGTTTTTGAGCACAAAATAGTCCAAATGAAGTGGCCCAGTATAAAATGAGATTGAAGTTGTGCCTCAAGAAAAATATGTGAGTTTACAGTCATAAGTAACAGGTGAAGCATATCATGGTTACTTGCATCCATGTGATATACTGAATGTTGTTTCACTCCCAATTTACTCCGCCTTCCTGCTCTCATCTTCTCCCGTAATTACATGTGGTAGCTTCCAATGTCAACTTTTTGGCCTCCTGTTCTCTGATGTCTCATATCTGCCTGAACTCTCTTCCTGAATCTTTCTTTTGTGCCTTCTCTCTTCCTGTAGCTGAGTTGCTGAGTGCAACGACACCAACACACACACACACACACACACACACACACAGGTGCCTTTGTATTGGTGGATACTGCAGACTCATGGGCTGTAATTCCAACTGCATCCTCAGTGCTGTTCTTAAAATCCATAGAATTTGAAAAATTCTTTTGTTTTTTTCTTTAGAAAATATACTTTTTAAAACCACTTTCTTGTGAAGGAATGCATGATCTTGATGGGAATCAATAAGAGTGAAAGTAGAGGGTCCCAGTAACCACTACCAGACCATAATGAGCCTAAGCCTGAGCCTGAGCCTGAAGGAGCTACACCAAATGTTTTACAAACATCTGGCTGGATGCAGATGACAGCAGTAGGAAAGGTCGAAAGGCACAAACAGAGTGGATCTTCATGCCCCTTGTTTCAGACAGCAACATTTTCAATCAGAAAACACCACCACCAACAAACCACCTCTCTCGCTGAAGAGGGCTGGTCACTGGCTGCCCAGTGTCCCTGAGTCCTAGAGGCACACAACCCATGGCCAGGGTCAGCCAGTATCCTCCTAGATGTGGATGGCAATGTTGTGCAAACCTCAGAGAAGGATAATGTGCCTCTGACTAGATTAGTGAGCTACTTGGTCCTTGAGTGTTTCTGAGAGGTGAAACGTAAAACTCTCTTCTAAGGAAGAAGCACAGGAATACTGGTCAGAATGCGCTGTGGAGTTTTCCGTGCATGGTGTATGATGAGACTAGGAACAGTAGAACTCTGTGAAAACCTCAGTGGTTCTGTCATTAATTTGGCTATGACATTGGCCCAGATGCTAAATAGTTTAGCTAAATAGTTTCTGTCCCCTTGGGGGGCACATGCCAAGTAAACTTCTGAAACCTTCACCAGATGACAGTGGAAATGTTTTCTGATTTACACTCTGCTACCTGCAACCTGGGAAGCTTTACCCTCTGGAAATGTGGGTCTGGATTGTTCAGGACTGTGATTCGCAGGCACACAATTCTCCCTTCCAATCGAGGAGGTCCTAGAATGTTCCCACAGTGAAGTTGTTGCTGGTCCAAGCTGCTGCTTGCCTGACCTCTCTCTCCTCTTGGCGGCCCTGAACCTGAACCTGAGACAAAGCTTTGATATGCCTCTCAGGTATTCTTGCTTAGCTTTCGTCTTTCCTGTACAGACGCAGAATTTGGCAAATATCCTGGGACACAAGCCCCAGGCCTCTGTCTCTCTCTGCAGTTTTGGGAGACAGCCAACAGCGTGGCTGGTCTCTTGTCCCTAGCAGCCGTCATCTACTGGTGCAAATCTGGACACTCGGTTGTAATCAAGATCTGCAAATGTCAAGGGGGAAAAGCAGGGGAGGACTGCAGCCTCACCTGGGCAGTCTTTCTCCCTCTCTAGCCTCAGCTTCTTGGTGCTGTTCGCTTCCGCAGACTTTGGGCATTCACAGAAACGTGTCTGTGCTTTAGTGTACTCTTTGAGTTGTTCTTGGCAAGAGGGTTGCTGTGGCATTAGCTTCTTCCTCCAACACCAGTGAAGGTCTACTGTATATATGAACATGAAATAAAATATCTCATGAGCTCGCAATGGTACTTGTAATCCAAATTTAGGACTAGAGTGTTTTTATATAACCTTAACTACTTTACATTGACACCCTTATTTCCTTCCTTGCCAGAAATTACAGTTACCAATGACACCAACAAAATTATTAAATTTGTTTTATCCCATACCCTCATGTTAAAGACAGAAACTAAAAATATGTATGCCGCCACTAACAATATGATTACTGTAAAGAATCATTATTATCATTATTATTAGTTTGTCATTCTGTTTGTTTTTCACATTGATCCTACTGGGATTAAACAGCTTAATACTTCATTCAATTCTGGATAAGCTGAATTTAAAGTGAAATAAAGAGAGACATTGTGAGTGATTCAACAACCCTACTGGTTACAACAGAAATTAGAATATAGTTAAATAAATAGAATTATGTTATCCAATAAACTGGTAATAATTTTAACTCCATGTTTATACTACTATATAAAAAGGGTTAAAGTTTATGTTCTCCCTCCATATATATCTCTATATATCTCTATATATCTCTATATATAGAGATATATGCATAAAGAAATATATGCATTAGAGACATAAATTAGTAAAATAAAACCATTACAAATAAAAAATTCTGTATCTTGGGTAAGAATGTTTTCTCAAACACTTCAAAATAATCATAAATAATACGCAAAAAATTGCAACTATAATCTATAAAAAATCATTCAGCACAAAATAGTATTGTAGTTGCAAATGATAAAAAGAAAAATGTAAAACATTTTGAACATAGATATATATGAGGGATTTCCATCTAGAATTGGTTCTTATGGCATTTCAAGTTAATTAGACACAATCAAATAAAAATATGTTGAAAAGTGGGCAAGGGATATATACGAGCAGGCAATTCAAAAAGCATGATTCCCAAAGAGCCAGTGTAATAATAAAAAGTTGCTCAATTTTATAAGACAAAAGAATACTGGATATTAAAATTATAACAAGCTAACGTATTCTCTCTAAGGTTGACATAAATGACCCCTTTAACAATACTAAATGAAGTGTTGGTGATAAAGTGGAGGAGGGAAATGGTCATTTTTGACCTGCAGTGTAAATTGATCCATCAGTTTGAAGGATAATTTGGAAGACTGTAGTAAAACTGAAGCTGGACAGACTCTGTAACCCCACACTTACCATTCTAGTATCCACCCAGAGACGCACCAGGGACACATGAGTGGGAGGAGCATGTATAAGGCTAGTCTTTGGACCAACAAGAAAAAAAAAGCCAATGATTGACTGGCAGGCCAATGGACAGTAAAATGAAAAGTAAAATATGGTACATTCATATGATGGAGCATTAAGAGGAAAAATACTAGAATAAATATAACTAAAGTAATAGAAACAATTGTTATTTAAAAGTTGCATTTGGTTGGTTTGCATCCTTTAATTAAACAAAAGGTATTTTATTTATATGCTTAGAAATATGCTATATAAATATATAATTTTGCTATTAAAATACCAAATATATTGCATTTCTGTAAATTTTATTACCTATGCCCCAAATAAAATCACATTTATATGAAAAAATTATAAATCTCTAAAGAAAAAAATGGCTTCTTTAGATGTATCTTTTAACTCACCTCTTTTCAATGACAGGACTATATAGCACATGTAAGGATAACAGATACATTCTTCTATAAATTCAAGCTGTCCCTCCCTTGTTTTATGAGTAGAAGACTGGGGTTTACTTTTATTTTAAAAAAAAAAAAGGAAGGTAAAGAAGAGGAGACAATAAGATAAAGAAAGGAGGGGAGATACTAAAGAAGCAAGTTTGAAGTTAAAATCTTAAAATGGTGTAAGATATTATTTTATTTATTAGTGTTGTTATTATTTTCTTTATAGACAAGAGGTCTCACTATGTTGCCCAGACTGGACTTTAATTCCTAAACTCAAGTGATCCTCTAGCCTCAGGCTCCCAAAGTGCTGAGATTACAGGGGTTATCCACTGTGCCCACCTTTTGTACAAGATATAAAATAATGCCATAGTAATTTATAGTATTCAAAACTGAAAAAAGATATGTATTCTAGCAACCTATTTTAAGTGACTACTACTCAATAAAAGAAAGGCAATATTTACTCACCATATTTCAAGGATGCAGTTATTAAAAAAAATAGCATTCACCTTTATAACTCAAAAAATAATGATACATTAATTCACTCGTTACATAAATATTGTAGCTTCTCAGTCGTAAAAATGACTTGTTTGGTTGTTAATGTCTTACGAGTTATACAACAGTATCTTAGAGGATTTGCGTAATTGGGTTGCTTAATAAACCTCTCTATTAAAGAGTCCTAAGTGTGCAACAGTCAGCCCATCACACAATTTCAGCATCACTCCCCATCCCATCTCCCCATCATAGACTTTGTTCCCTTGATTTGTAATCATGGCTTCCCCTTTCTAAGATTATGTTGTTGCTTTTGGCCACATGTAGCCCTCTCTTTTGGCTGCCTTCTTCACCAACGGTCCCTGTATCTTTTCATTGGAAATAATATTCGATGTCAAACCTGGACCGGAAGGCAGCATATGAGATTGGTCCACATGAGAACTGGAGGAAAGTAAAGTGGAAGGAGAGGAGATAACACACATAGCATGTCAGAGATGGAAGAAGAAGCCTGAATCAATGACCAGGGTGCACAATTCACACCAATGTCTGTGACTCACTCTGCACTGTTAAAACATGTTCTCATATTAGTTCTTAGCAATCCATTCCTCTTTTTTTTTTTTTACTGAGTTTTCTGTGTCTCCAGCAACTTCTTTTCATAACACTGTATATTACCAAGTGAAATTATGTCTTCGAATTTCAATGCTTCCTATGGAAGTCTCCATGTTGTCTTTCTTCTATACAAACTTGGTCCCAAGTATCTTGGAATTACCCCCAAGATATGCAGGATAATTGTGCTGTCTTAAAAACAAAGCACTGAAAAGAAGAATTATTCAAGAATTGTCAAATGTAGAATGTATGATATTACAAATACAATTCACAGACACTTCATATAAGATAATAATGAAAAAATTGATATGGACAAATGTTCTCAAAATCTTGTTCATAGTATTTTTTTAGACTTGATATTTCTTTTCTGTATTTTTCCTTTTCGCTATGACGTTATTCATCTACAAAATCATGGCTGGGCAAGGTGGCTCATGCCTTTAATCGCAGCACTTTGGGAGGCCGAGGCACAAGGTCAGGAGTTCAAGACAAGGCTGGCAAAGGTGGTAAAATCCCATCTCTACTAAAAATACAAAAATTATATGGGCATGGTGGCAGGCACCTGTAATTCTAGCTACTAGGGAGGCTGAGACAATTGCTTGAAGCCTGGAGGCGAAGGTTGCAGTGAGCCGAGATTACGCCACTGCAAGCCAGCCTGGGTGACAAAGCAAGACTCTGTCTCAAAAAATATATATATGTAAATGGTATTATTGTTTATTATTTTGTTCCTTCTGCTCAAGACTATTTCTTATTTTTTCCACTAATGTTGTTTCACTTTTCTCTTCTACAGCTGTTTTTCAACATATGACTGTATCCAACAAAACCTTATTACTTTGTTCTGGACCTCAGCCTAGTTGCCCAAAACAGCTAATGAATAAAGCAAATGTTGTCCTGGTTTGTTTGTTTGTTTGTTTTTGGATAAACAGCTTAGATATAGCAAATGCATATTTTAAAATATTGAAGTTTTCTGAAAAAAATTATTGTCTCAGCTTCAATTTTAGAGATGCCTTAGGTTGCATAAAAATAACTGTTGTGTCAGTGGCATAATATCCCTGGTATTCCCCAAGCCAAACCATTGAACGATTAGCTCAAAATTAATGCTAAAAAAAAAAGGCAATAGTAAACATATTAAAAGTATAATGCCAAAACTTACAAAGCTGACCTTTCACAGTATTTGTTGCTTCTGAAATAAAAACTGCTCCCTAAGGACCAATTCACCAAAAGCACAAATATACAACCCCAATTCCAATCTCATAGTCACATTACATTAGACACCCTATAGCGTCTCCATAAATAACTCTCAGGTATCATTGGTACATGTCAGGAACATTTGGAAAATACCTTAGATAGCAGATAATGAAATAAAGACAACAAGTATATTCTCAGTTGTCTGTTCAGCAAATATCTAAAATTGTGCATAGACAAAAATAGACCATGGGTGTACCTATGGTATAGATCATAACTATGTATTTGTAAATTACATTTTGTAGTAAATCAAGGGACACCAAGACACTAAATCACAATGTAAAAAGTGAAATCTACAAAAATAATAAACTCATAACAATTTTTTTTTCCCATCAGGAAAAAGCCAGAGTTCAAAGGCATAGAAAGTCTTTGGCCTTCTCTCTCCAGCACTCAGTCGGGGCTGTGGTATGAACTGAGATGTTGCCACTATCATGGCTTCCCACCAAGTCACCATGCATGGAGATGCTCATGTTTGTTTGATACAACACTGGTCTACCATAGCAAATGCAGCAATTTATATCATGAAAGGAATATTGCTAAAAATAAAGATAAAAGAATTAAGCAAGTGACATTAGCTTAGCAGCACTGGGTATTCAGTTGATAGAAAAAGAATAGATATTCCAACCTGGGAAGCACTGGATTTTTCCTCTTATGCAGGAGGAAATCTTTGGCTAATCTATGACCTGACATATAATAGCTAAAGGGAAAAACACATGCTGACTGAGGCTATGGTCGTAGGAACAGTGATTAGAAAGAGTGAAAGTCCTTGAAAGCATGGCAAACAAGAAAAGAAGTCAGGCAAGCTTTGTGCAGCTTTCATGCAGAGATGAATGAGAATAAAGAGTATGAAGAACGGGACGATGCACTGGACTCCAGATTGGTTCAGAACAGTTCCTCAGTGATAGAGATCCAGCAACTCAGTTGACAAGTGACATTCTTGTCAATCCAAGTGACATTCTCCCTGGAAAAGCACATCATGGAATAAGACAAATATGCTTCTGTAATCATGGTGCCTATGTTCTCTGGGGGCAGAGAAACACTTGAGTCAACAAGAAAGTAATTAATAGTAACAACTGTGTGAGCAATTTTAAATGAAGGATGAAGATTGAACATCTTTGTATAGATCATGTAGACCCTCCTGGGATAACAGTTAAAATGCCACCTGAATTGAGCATGAGAATTCTTATGTGACAAGAGAAATGTTTCTCGGGAAAAAATAAAATTAGGTGCAAAGGTAGAAACTTGTTTGTACTTTTCAAGGAAAAAGCAGCCATTGTGCCCTGAGGAAGGGAGTGTTCGTGAGACCCCTCAGAGTCACCTTTTGCAGAGTGACTCTCATTGCTGAATGAAGTTTCTTCTGCAGTACATACAGAAGAACATGTCAGTCCATGTAAGAGACATAGATAGCCTTGCAATGTCAGGCAGAATGCCCAAAGGCATTCTCCATAACTGGCTAGAATAGAGCTTGTACTCTCTAAAAATTTTTTAAATGACTGTGACACAACTCATACCTGGAACATTGTAAATGAACACTTTACAGGAACTCATGGAAGAACAGATCACTTTAATGTATTTCATTTGGAGCATAACTGGACATCAGATGAGTTTATCCTTTCACATGTGGCCTGATTTATGTTCAGACTTCATCTGTAGACACAGATAAAGTAACTAAAGGTGCAAAGTTGTTAAAGAAAATCAAAAAGGAAGATCCCTCTGAAAGTACAAGATAATACGATTGGAGTATAAAATTAGGGGTTAGGCAATAAATCTGATCCGAAGCTTCCTTGGGTCCATTCCCTTTGGTGAGCTGAGGCATAGCTTTGAAATTGAGTAGACAGATGCTGAAGAAAGTGTATTGTTCAATTAGGCTGTGTGTCAGATAAGGGTGCAGGCAGAAATAATCCTTTAATTCCACTCTTTGCTCCAGGAGCATGGAGAAGCCTGTGCATCCCCTGTGCTCACCTCAAGTAGCCATTTTTCTCCCTCTCTGCCCCTCTCCACCTCCAGCACATCTAATGTGGCCGGCCAGTGGGATTATATTTGGTGGACTGAAAACAGTTTTGCTTCCTTTTTTTTCCCATTTGAACCATAAATTTTGCTTTCTGCGGGGCCCCAAAGTGTCAAAATTACACCAGGTTTATTCCTCGGGCCGTCTTCATTTCCAGCACAATGAGGTTCGGTGACGGAGGACCAGACAGCCCAGACAGCCTTCTTCCCATGGGAGAAGCCATGGGGCAGAGCTCGCTGACACGTGACTCTTTCCACATCTGCAAGGTGCCACGGACGGCCGTCACGACTCCTTTATTTGTAGAAATCATGAGTGACGTCAGTGATATGTATCTGGGGAGACTCACATCTTCCCTTGAGCAGCTAGCTGTCTTAACGCCCCCTCCAAATTTTACTATTGGCAGTGGATGGCATTTCCCCACAATAACCCCCACTTTTTAACTACAGATCATCAATCCTACTTTACAGGTACATTTATAAGTTTTCAGGAAAAAGAAAATCTTAAATGATTTAACTTCTACAGAAGTTTTTAAGAATCTAGTCATTTAGCCTAGCACTTACCATCAAGACACAGTAATCAGAGTGGTGTGCTTGTAACTATTATGAATAATAGATGGACATTTGGACTGCTTTTAAACTGTAAGTGATATGCTTTGGGAAACACTCATTTATTTTTATATAACTTTTTAGATAAATGCTATGAATATATAAAACTAGAGTATCAAATATTTATCACATAATTGCTAACATTGTTTTTTAAATGTAATCCAACACATTCCACGGAGAACAACATGCTGATTACATTAGCACATAAAGTGACTGATGTTTTCTGAAGCAATTGCAATCAGAAGTGAAGACACTGAAATGTATGAGGCAAGAGTAACAATGGCAGAATAAAAAAAACATTATATTCTGGCTTGGCAGTGGAATAAATAGTTTAATTATTTAATTTGTTACATTTTTTTCAAAATTGAGGGCATTCGCTCAAAATTTAGAATTGTAACATAGCCATTAACCTAACAAAGGAAATTGTGTATAGACATTGCGTATTTGGAGAAATCAAATCACATAAAATTGAGGGAAAAATGTACTTCTCTAGACTTCATGCAAACCTCTCAAATTAGAATAATGTAAATGCTGAAAAATAGGCTACATAGCTCATTTTTATTTTTCAACTTGTGAAGAAAAATTGTTGAAATTCAAAGAGCAGTTTTCCAATGAGATCATATGTACCCAGCCTCATTCAGTGTTTATTTTTGTAAACAAGTATTTAATTTTCTGTTCTCACTTTGAGAAGTTTTGCTTTGAGGAAGACATCAGGTGAGCTGAATGTAGCTTCTATAAACTCTGAGGACTTTTATAAATAAATACTTTCTTGATATTGAGTAAAAAGAATTTTTTTTCCTGTGTCCTCTATAAAAGCAAATTATTAAGTGAATGTCTGAACAATTCAATATGATGGATTAAAAAATCTAACAATGTGCTTTAAGATTGTTGTTAAATAGAAAGTGTGAATTCCAAGAAGACTGAACAAGTAAACAATCACATTCATATCTGATATTTATTGAAAAATAGTGTGACTAGTTGAAAACTTGAAAAATTTATTACAATAAATAGTTAACTTTAAACAACACTCTGAAACAAAAAAAAAGTGTAAAAATACTGAAGAGCTTTCCTTTATGAAACAAGACAAAACACTTGTTTGATTAGGTTGTTTCTTTCTTGAATCAGCACAGGTATTGTTCAAAGCGGGAGGTAAGCCTCAGGATCCAGAAGTTAAGATAGAAGAAAACAAACAAATTTGAAAACCCACACCTTACAATGGTAATGAATTTTACGTGGATATATAGCGTGTACATTTGGATGACTTTGTGGGGAGAGTAAGTGGTTGGTGGATGAAACGCTGAGGCTGACACAGCAAACCCAGCAATGAGGATGGGAAATTAGATGCATGAAGGAAGTTAGAGTGACAAAGAGTCCTCTGGTGGCTGCTGTGACCTGGGCTAGGAGATAGGACACTGTCACCATAAGGAGCTCTGCCTGTGATCAGCGTGGTCAGGAACAGGGAGTGGAGTGAGTGTCCTGTATCAGATCAGTGTCAGCATGTGCTGACTCCAGTGTCCACATAGCTTGGTCTCAAGTTTCTTCCCTGTGTTGACACTGATGATGTGGTATATAGAACTTACTAGGTCTGTAGGTGTAAGCTGAAAGGGAAAGTTTTCCTGAGTGAATTTAGATTTTCTGTATAAAAGAGACAAATTTATGGACCGCTGGATTATATATACTCTGAAACAAATTAAAGGTATGCTGGCATAAGAAGACATTGTTATAGAGGAATAGTAAGGGAATATATTTGAAGAACCAAGCTATCTATACTCAGCCTGGACCCTGAGAAGCAAAAGCACATTTTACAGCCTACATTAACATGATTTCGCTATTCAATTCTCTTCAGTGGGTCCCCTTTGTAGGGACTGTGCAGCTCCAGCACATGTTTTATTGTTCATTGCAGGAATGTTGAGAGAGACCTATCAACCTTTCAATGAGAAGCATCAGTAGTTGGTAAATGCCAGAGAATTTTTTTAATCCCTTCTCTCAAAATCCTCACCTTGCTGTTTCCACCAATCCTGAGCTGTTGAGTCACAGTCCATACCAGATCCTAACTGAGCACCTGTTTTGAAAGTCATACTTTAAATCGCACTTCCAATTCTCAATTAATTCTCATCTTACTGTCTCCCTGCAAACCCAGCCACCAGGCACTGGCATAGCCTTGTGAGGTGGTGTTCCTCCTTACTTGGGTGAGACATAAACTTGGCTTTGTCTTAGCAGTTTGTGTTGGTGATACCGAGGGAGTCAGGTTTGACAAATGTCTAGAAGTAATAGACTTCCACAAAATACTCAATAATAATCCTTTAGCGTAGAACAAAGTTTATGAAATCTAACTTCACAATACTTATTTAATTTCTTCTTCCTGAAAACAACTCATTTGTAAAACAATAGGAGTTTTATTGGATTTATTTATGTTGATAGAAAAACATCTGGTAAATGCTTTATTAAATAGAAATAATATTGTAACAAAACAGCCATCTTGCATCTTTAGGTATGAGGAAGCAAAAAATGTAGCAGTCATGAACTATTGAACATGGAAAAAGCTATTTATGGCTGCAGTTGCAATAATGGAGCCTGGTTTTAAAATATTTATTTTTAAGAGAAACTGAGTTCTTCAAAATGGCACAAATAAGAAAATTTTGCATTCATGGTGCCAACTTCTTCTTAGTGCCCTATACAATCCAATTTTGAAAATAAAATGAATAATTTTATGGTAATTCTTAAATTACTTGGCCTAAAGATACAACCTCAAGTAAACATAGGAACTAAATAAATCATCATTGTCAGCAAACTGACACAAGAACAGAAAATCAAACACCGCATGTTTTCACTCATAGGCAGGTGTTGAACAATGAGAACACATGGACACAGGGAGGGGAGCATCACACACTGCGGTCTGTTGAGGGGGAATAGGGGAAGGACAGTGGGGGGTAGGGAGGTTGGGGAGGGATAACATGAGAAATGCCAGATATAGGAGACAGGGGAATGGAGGCAGCAAATCACATTGCCATGTAGGTACCTGTGCAGCAATGCTGCATATTCTGCACATGTACCTAAGAACCTAAAGTGCAATGAAATATATGTATATATTTTTTAAAAAAGCATCAACCAGTATACCCCTTCAAGAAACTAAGAGATTAATTGGACAATCAACAATTAACAGTCAGAGATATTAAAGATATAAATAATACAAATATTATATTCAAACTCCTACATTTTGGACAACACAGTGTTTTTTTTACTAGAAATTGAAATTTATAAAATGTCTTCATATCTGTATTGAAAACAGGAAACCTCAACAGATGCCAAAATATAAACGTTCAGGGACGTAATGTTGCACTCACTTCAGTGGGTGCCTTTCATGTCAAATATAACTGAGGTTTCCTAGAGTTAAATTGAGTTGTGATTCTCAGTGTTATTCAGTAAAGTTTCTGTAACCAAAAAGCAATACGTTTTTAAATAAATTTAAGAGGTTGGAAATAAATAAATTTAAGAGGTTGGAAACTAAAGAGTATTTTATTAAGTAACCCCTGATTCAAGAGGATCAGAAAAATAGTCAAGAAATATAAGTACAAAATAATAATAAAAATGCATCAAGTTAAAATGTTACTTAGAAGAAAATTAATATGTTGAATACAATTATCAGGAAACTAGAATTGAATGAGCTAAACCTAAACCTGTAGAGGTTGGAAAACAATAATAGAAAACACTCTAATAAAAAATAAAGGGGGGAGAGATCCAAGATGGCGGATTAGGAGCAGCTCAGGATTGCAGCTCCCAGTGAAAGTGCAGAGGGTGAGTGGACGCCGCATTTCCAGACGGATTTTTATTACCCCCAGACCAGGAGATTCCCAGGCGGAGCAG
>CAUYQU010076635.1:0-29992 GCA_963574635.1 Cheracebus regulus
ATGAACAGACACTTTTCAAAAGAAGACATTATGAGGCCAACAAATATATGAAAAAATGTTCATCATCACTGGTCATTACCAAAATGCAAATCAAAGCGACATTGAGATACCATCTCACGCCAGTTAGAATGGCGATCATTAAAAAATCTGGAGATAACAGATGCTGGAGAGGATGTGGAGAAATAGGAACACTTTTACACTGTTGGTGGGAGTGTAAATTAGTTCAACCATTGTGGAAGACAGTGTGGCAATTCCTCAAGGACCTAGAAATAGAAATTCCATTTGAGCCAGCAATCCCATTACTGGGTATATATCCAAAGGACTATAAATCGTTCTATTATAAGGACACATGCACACCTATGTTCATTGTAGTACTGCTTACAGTAGCAAAGACTTGGAACCAACCCAAATGCCCATTGATGATAGACTGGACAGGGAAAATGTGGCACATATACACCACAGAATACTATGCAGTCATAATAAAACAGTGAGTTCGTGTCCTTTGTAGGGGCATGGATGAATTTGGAGACCATCATTCTCAGCAAACTGACTCAAGAACAAAAAATCAAACACTGCATGTTCTCACTCATAGGCGGGTGTTGAACAATGAGAACACATGGACACAGGGAGGGGAGCATCACACACTGAGGTCTGTATTGGGGGGACTAGGGAAGGAACAGTGGGGAGTTGGGGAGGGATAACATGGGGAGAAATGCCAGATATAGGTGATGGGGAGGAAGGCAGCAAACCACATTGCCATGTATGTACCTATGCAACAATCCTGCATGTTCTTTACATGTACCCCAGAACCTAAAATGCAATAAAAAATATATGTATATAATAAACAAAAAATAAAATATTTTCTTGAAATACTGATGGATGATATAATGTCTGGGATTTGCTTCAAAATAATAATATGGGTAAGTGGATAAAAGTATAGATAAAACAAGATTAGCCTTGAGTCAGGAATTATTTAAGCTTGGTGATGGGTATGTGGAGATTTGGTACACTATTCAACTTTTTTCCATAATACAGATTTTAAAAATTAATGTACTTTTGTAAGTTAGATAGTATCTTGTAAACAAGTGAAAGGCAAGCAAAAAACTGTGCAAAATATGTAATATTCATATTTCAATATGCAGCTAATAGAAAAAATGTTGTAAGTGGGTAATTCATAAAAGAAGAAATTACAGGCTGGGTGTACTGGCTCATGCCTGTAATCTCAGCACTTTGGGAGGCCAAGGCGAGTGGATCCCTTGAGGTCAGGAGTTTGAGACCAGCCTGGCCAACATGGCAAAACCCCAACTCTACTAAAACTACAAAAAAATTAGCTGGCTGTGATGGTGTACACTAGTAATCCCAGCTACTTAGGAGGCTGGTATATATATATATATATATATAAAATATATAATATATAAACATACTCAACTTCATTAATTGTAGAAGACAGAATAATGGCCCTTCCAAAGGTGTCCATGTTCTAACCCACAGACCTGCAAATGTGTTTCCTTATAGGGCAAAAAAAGGGCTGTGCAGCTACAATTAAATTAAGAATCTTCAGATGGGGAAATTATCTTGAAATATCTAGGGGAATCCACTATAATCATGAGTCCTCATAAAAGGGAGACAAGAGTGTCAATATTAGAGAGAAGGCTATGTGAGGAAGAAAGGAGACAGTGTAGGAGACATAACGACTTTATGTTGCTGGCTCTGAAGATGGAGGAAGAGGCCATGAGCCAAGAAATGCAGGTGGCCTCTAGAATCTGGGACAGGCAAGGAAACCAATTCTCTCCTAGAACCTTCAGAGGGAAGCAGCCCCGCTGACACCTAGAGTTTAGCCAAGTGACTGTGCCCAGAAAACATACAACATACTATCTCATCCCACTTTAAATTCTTGCCTACTGACTTCCAGTGGGACCCAAGGGGTCCCTACTTCCGCCAATACTACAGTAATGCAATATTTCCCACCAATTTACCCTCCTACTCTCCTAGACAGCTTCTGACCTTTCCTCAAGTCTCCCAACTTCTCTTTTTGGTCATGCTGTTTGCTGGAGGGAGGTACTTTACCACATACCATGGGGTCATGAGCAACCAGAACTTCCTTTTTTTTTCATTTGAGACAGGGTTTTACTTTGTCACCCAGGCTGGAGTGCAGTAGCATGATCACCACTCACTGCAGCCTCAAACTCAAGCAATTCTCCCACCTCAGCCACTCAAGGAGCTAGGACCACAGGTGCATGCCACCACACCTGTCTAATTTTTAAATTTTTTTAGAGATGGAGGTCTCACTATGTGGCTCAGGTTGGTCTTGAACTCCTGGGCTGAAGACATCCTCCCAAAGTACTGGGAATACAGGTTTGAGCCACCACATCCCACATCTGGCCCAGAACATTCAAACTCTCCCACCTCTACTTATATATACCAGCATCTGTACACCCATCTACTCCTCTGTCCCCTTGTTACTTTTTTTTTTTGAGACAGAGTCCCGCTTTGTCACCAGGCTGGAGTGCAGTGGCATCAGGTCAGCTCACTGCAACCTCCCCCTCCCAGCTCAAGTGATTCTACCTCAGCCACCCGAGTATCTGGGACTGCAGGTATGTGCCACCACGCCCAGCTAACTTCTGTATTTTTAGTAGAGACAGGGTTTCACCATGTTGGACAGGATGGTCTCGATTTCTTGACCTTGTGATCCACCCACCTCAGCCTCCCAAAGTGCTGGGATTACAAGCTAAGCCACCTCGCTCGGCCCCCCACTTGTTACTTTTAATACACTGTGCTCCTGTTTAAAGCCAGTCCCTCCCCTCTCACCTCAAGAACATTGCTTCTGAAGTTCTCCATCACTGTGAATTTTTTCCTCTCCACTGGCTCATTTGTACCAGTATACAGACATGATTTTAAAGCACCCAGTGTAAAAACAACAGAATTCCTCCTACAATATCCCTCTCTAGCCATCACTCAGTTTCTCTGCTCCTTCTTAGAGCAAAGCTCCTAATTTCTCTACTATCCTTTTTGAACCCACTTCAACTGGCTGTTAATCCACCACAGTTTTACCTAGTGGGAGTCATTATTTCCACTGTACAGAAGAAAAGCAGAGTCTCAGAGAATTTAGGCAACTTACTCAAAATCACACTCAGTCTGACCCTAGAGCCTATGCCCTTTCTACTCACTGCTTCAGCCTGGCCCTCAAACTTTAGTTTCTTACTTACCTGTAAACTGGACTGCCTAGACAGCCTCCTATAACACTGGCCTTGTTACACTACTTGTGAAATGTTTATTAGATATGATTCCAATTCACTTATGAACCATAACATATTGATTTTGAAATTAATATATTTAAGATCTTATCTGATTGTATCATGGCTCACACTGACATGTTTTCTCTAATTGTTTTTTGTAAGGAGTCCATGAATATTATAATCCATACGATATAATTTATTCATAAATTTATTATTTTCATTTTAACACATGCTCAATACAAAAATGTGGGAAATGGGAAACAAAAAATGTATTTAGCATAATTACATCATCAAATACAAAAACTGTTAGAACTTCTGTTTTCTTTGAGATTTTCATGGTTTTTTAGTTCTAATTGTAGCAAATGTAGAAAAATAATCTTGCAATTATTAAAATATGCAAAGAAATCAACATAAACTAAAAGCACCAGTACTCAAGGATATATGATATGAATTTTTTTTTTTTTTGAGATGGAGTCTTGCTCTGTTGCCAGCCTGGAGTGCAGTGGCACAACCTCAGCTTACTGCAACCTCCGACATCCTGGTTCAAGCAATTTTCCTGCCTCAGCCTCCTGAGTAGCTGGGATTACAGGCATGCACCACCATGCCCAGCTAATTTTTGTATTTTTAGTAGGGACGAGGTTTCACCATGTTGGCCAGGATGGTCTTGATCTCCAGACCTCGTGATCCCCCCACCTGGGTCTCCCAAAGGGCTGGGATTACAGGCACGAGCCACCACACTCTGCCCTGGATTTTTAATTTAGCATTGGAAAAAAACAGAAATGAAAACATTAGGCAGAGCGCAGTGACTCACGCCTGTTATACCAGCACTTTGGGAGGCCGAGGCGGGTGGATCATAAGGTCAAGAGATCAAGACCATCCTGGCCAACATGGTGAAACACCATCTCTACTAAAAATACGAAAATTAGCTGGGTGTGGTGGCACACACTGTAGTCCCAGCTACTCGGGAGGCTGAGGCAGGAGAATCACTTGAACTCACAAGGCAGGGGTTGCAGTGAACCGAGATCATGCCACTTCCAGCCTGGAGACAGAGTGAGACTCTGTCTCAAAAAAAAAAAAAAAAAGAAAACATTAATAAAAGAACCGTTACATAATTTCTTTACTCTTCTGTAAAGTAGAAATAATACTAGCAACTAATTGGATTGTTATGAATTAAGTTAGATAATGTATGGAAGGCATATAGTATAATAAATGGCAAATAACTGACCTATAAGCAGTTGTAACAGAATAGCTCCTCAACACTTTAGTTTTTAAATTCAGCCCTGTCCAGCTCAGGTCAAAGTTCTTTAACCTGGCACTGCTATTCTACAAACTTTCATTATTCTTTCAATTACTAGATTCCAATTAGATGAGTTATTTTGTCAACCCAATAGATACCAATGATATTTATCCCCATGTGAGTACTGAATGTCTCTCTTATGGGCCTAAATCGTTTTTGTAATTTGCCAACTCTAATCTTTCAGGAGTTAGGGCTGCTCTGTCTACACCACTGGTTTTTAACCTTTCTCTTTTGTTAGCACATCACCAGTTTTTGTTCACTTCTCCCTTGGGGTACCTTGGTAGCAAGATTTCCATCTTTTTAACACAGTACTTAGTTTCTCTGTCCATCTTTGACATATCACAGAATCAGGTTTAAAATAAAACTTCCAAATAGAATAGTGCCTGGCACAAGAAATATTTGTTGAATGAATGAGACCATTTCATTTTATGGTTAAAAAAATAAAGAAAAAGAAAAGGTTGCTGAAAACACATTACTAGTATTTATTAAGATGATCCTTAAAAAGAGAGAAAAGGATTAAACAAAATCAGACTAATAATTGTTTTTCTGAGACAGAGTTTCGCTCTTGTTGCCCAGGCTGGAGTAAAATGGCGAGATCTCAGCTCACAGCAAACTCCACCTCAGGGGTTCAGGCAATTATCCTGCCTCAGCCTCCCAAGTAGCTGGGATTACAGGCATATGTCACCACACCTGGCTAATTTTTTTTTAATTTTATTTTTAGTAGAGACAGGGTTTCATCATGTTGATCAGGCTGGTTTCAAACACCTGACCTCAGGTGATCCGCCGAACTTGGTCTCCCAGAGTGCTGGGATAACAGGCATGAGTCACCGTGCCCGGCCAGATTAATAATTTTAAATCACTTTGTTTAAATAAAATATTTTTCTTATCCCCTAATTTGCAAAAAGGAATCTTGTTGACTTGGGAAAACACTGTCATCTAGACCCACAAATAATATCCTAGTTACTGCATTTATATTTGTTTTACATTTTATTTATTTATGTTTTTGAGATAGAATCTCACTCTTGTCGCCCAGGCTGGAGTGCAGTGGCATGACCTCGGCTCACTGCAACCTCTGCCTCCTGAGTAGCTGGGAGGCAGCTTGTTTAAAGGCTTTTGGACTCAAATAGAAATACTGATATAATTTTAGAAAATAATTTTATCCAGCTATCTTCTACCCACTGGAATACTCTGTAGATGAAAAAGATAACCTCGACAGGGTTCCAAAATATGCCACTATGGCATAAAAACTACTTTGAGCAGAGGGTATCTGAGCTTCTGAGATCTTAACTGTCTAAAAGCAGAGGTTCCCAATATACTTCAATTGTTATCAATCCTGACCCTGGGAGCAACCAGGGAAGATTAGCTTTTATCACAGAAGATGAGATTATCTCCACGTCACACCTCATCAGATATTGTCATAAAACTATCATATCTCCAATATATTCTTCCAAGGGCCCATTTAAGTCATTTATTTTCCTATAAGTGCCCTTCCCCCACCTTAAGATGGTATATAAACCCCAAATTCTTTTTTTTTTTTTTTTTTTGAGACAGAGTCTGGCTCTGTTACCTAGGCTAGAGTGCTGTGACACAATTTCAGCTCACTGTAACTTATCTCCCAAGTAGCTGGGCTTATGGACACATGCCACCACACCTGGCTAATTTTTTTTTTTTTTGAGATGGAGTCTGGCTCTGTTGCCCAGGTTGGAGTGCAATTGCACAATCTCAGCTCACTACAACCTTCACCTCTTGGATTCAAGCAATTCTCCTGCCCCAGCCTCCCAAGTAGCTAGCACTACAGGCACGTGCCATCATGCCGAGCTAACTTTTGTATTTTCAGTAGAGTTGGGGTTTCATCATGCTGGCCATGTTGGTCTAGAACTTCTGACCTCATGATCTGCCCACCTCAGCCTCCCAAAGTGCTGGGATTAATTTTTATATTTTTTGTAGAGATGTGGTTTTGCCATGTTGCCCAGGCTGTTCTTGAACTCCTGAGCTCAAGTGATCCACCACCTGGGTCTTCCAAAGTGCTGGGATTACAGCTGTGAGCCACCACTCCTGGCCCCCCAAATTCTAACCACCCCTTTGAGTTACTGTTCTGTGAATTCCTGTAAATGCATTAACTAAGATGTACAATTACATTTTGTCTTTTCTCTTGCTAATCTATCTTTTGTCATAATTTGCAGGCCCCCAGGAATGGAATCTAAGGGGATAAAGGAACAGTTTTTCTATACAGGTGCAGCTATAAGAGTGTGCATGATGTACGGTTACATTAGCATCACTATATATGAAATCCATAGCAAGGCAATTACTGCCCTGGATGTCCCTACCTACCCCACCTACCCTGGAATTTAGAAATAAGAAAGGCATCAGACACAGCAGAGATATGGCAATGCTTCCATGAAGTAAACTGCACCATAACCAGACTACAATGTAAATATATCAGCAAAAGAAGGAGTCAGTGAGACCCACAAAAGATAAAAAGGAGCCCGGGAAAAAACTTGGCAGTGATTTATACATTATCTGGGGCAAGGACCACTGGGCCACTCCATTAGAATAGTATGATCTCTATAGAAGGGAAGAGTTGAGGCTACTAAACTTCCTAGGCTGAAGGACATTCCTTAAAATCACCGACATTCTTTTGTTGTGATGCTAAGTAGGCACTCAGTAAATGCTTACTGAATTAACAAAGGAGGCTCCCACAGGCAGCCTTCAGATTGTAATCTGGCTCCCCTGTAACTTCCTATGGGGGGAAAGTGTGAAGAGGAGGATTCTCTTCTTTCAGTTAGCATTTCTTCTTACACATTGACAAATAAGCAAACGAGTGTGGTGCCAGGTTCAGATAGCAAAAGCAGATTTCACAGGGCTTGAAGAGTGTCTGGACCAGTGATGAGGACCAGAGAGCTCAGGACCAGACACCGTGGAGGCAGTAGCCAGCACCCTAGAACACTCCACCTCTCTAAGTCCCCCAATCCACTTACCCTTACCCACGTATGCAACTTCCACTGGTTTCCCCCAACCCCTAGTCCTTTAATTGAATAAATATTTACTAAGTGTTTACAAAGGGCCAGTCGTAAAATGTATACGACTGTGAAATAGACAAATGTGGTTTTTAGCCTCTTGAGGATTGAGGTCCCTTCAGCTGGGGATACAAAATAGCCAGCAGGTGAATTTAAGACAATGGATAAAAGCAACGCTAGAGGCATATGGGAGCACCAGATTCTGGCAGAGTGGGAGAGATGTCTTCCAGACTGAAAACTGAAGAATAAGCAGGAACCAAGGTATGGATGGAAAATGATCTTGAGCTTACCTTTCATTAATAATTTTGTGAACTCCTGACCTTAGGTGATCCACTCGCCTCAGCCTCCTAAAGTGTTGGGATTACAGGCATGAACCACAACTAGCCTTAATTCTTTTACCTCTAGGCCTGCTCTGAGACTTAAACCAAGCCTGTTCAACCCACAACCCAAGACGGCTTTGAATGTGGCCCAACACAAATTCATACACTTTCTTAAAACATTATGAGATTTTTTTTTCGGCTATCATTAGTTTTAGTGTATTTTATGTGTGGCTCAGAGAAGCTAAAGTATTGGACACTCCTGATCAAAACCCATGGCCGGGCTTGGGGGAAAAACATGCCCAGAGGGGATAATCTTTCCCTTCACCAGTGGGGGGCTCAGGTTCATTAAAATGCCTGACCTTCCAGCCTAGGGGTTCCTCAGAGATGCAAATAGCCCATTTCAGAAAACAGGACATCCACAAAAGCCTGGGCTGCACCTTCCGGCTCCCTGGGAGGTACAGGCACACACAGAGAAACAAGAGGCAGAGACTACAGTAAATTATGTTTTTCCATTTCAACAGAAGTCTGGAATTATAGACCAGAGCCAAATTAAGTCATCTTCCTACTTTCCAGTGGATTTTCCTGTGTATTCTCTCCAGTGGCTTCCCTGTGGTGATCACATGTAAAGCTTATTTTAAAAAATAAAAGGCCTACCCAGGTCAGGGAGTGGGTTAGGAGAGCCAGAGAAGAGCACGTTCCACCCTGCAGGAGTCCTGGAGGAGGGAGGCCTTCCAGGAAAGACGGATGGTAGGGAAAGCAGGCTGGGAAGGACAGTGAGGGACAGAGGCAACAGGACTGAGCAGTGGAAAGGCCCTCCAGGAGTTCTGCCACAGCCACTTTGAGGATCTCCTAAGTGAGCTAGGCAGGGTCCTTAAAAAGAGCAGGTAGGAGGTTACCACACTGGCTGTGGAAGTGGGCTGTGAAGAAGGAACGGGTGTAATGGCCTCTCAACATCTATAGACCAGCAAGTGCCATAAAGTTTTACTGCCCTTAAAACTCACGGATAATAGTTATTTACTGAGCATAGGAACAGTGATTGGAATAATGAATACTTGCTACGTGTCAGCCACTATTTCTAGTTCTTCCCACGCACAATATATATACAGATACATATATATATGTACACATATGCAACATTTTATGTCTCCACTCATTTAATCTTCGCAAAAATCCTATTGTTACCAGAAAGGGGTGACACTATGATGTTGGTTCTATTACTATTTCCATTTTACAGATGATGATACAAGCTCACAGAGGTTAAGAAACAAGATGTGTGCTTGCTTTGGCAGCACATATACTAAAATTGGAACGATACAGAGAAGATTAGCATGGCCCCTGCGCAAGGATGACACGCAAACTTGTGAAGCGTTCCATATTTTTTGTGTAAATTGTTTAAAATATATAAATAAAAAAAAGAAACAAGATGTAACTGATAGGTGAGTACTTTGGAAACTCTACTAAGATCCTACTTACACTTGAACTTCACCTATTCTAGTAAACCTAGATATTGAGGCAGCATTGTCTATTTTTTTTCCTTGGGGAGAGATAGGGCCTAACCATGTTGACCAGGCTGGTCTTTAAGTCCTGGCCTCAAGTGATCCACCCGCCTTGGCCTCCCAAAGTGTTGGGATTACTGGGCCACACTGCACTATTGTATTCTTGTATACTGTTATGGATTCTGGAGCTAGATTGAGCTTGAATACCGAGCTATGCCACTTAGCAGCTGCGGCGTGACCTTAGCAAAATGATCATAGAATAAGCATAGTAAGTCCCGCCTGACCAACATGGAGGAACCATCTCTATTAAAAATGCAAAATTAGGCGGGCGTGGTGGTGCATGCCCGTAATCCCAGCTACTTCGGAGGTTGAGGCAGGAGAATCGCTTGAACCCTGGGAGGCAGAAGTTGCGGTGAGCTGAGATCGTGCCATTAAATTCCAGCCTGGGCAACAGAGTGAGATTCCGTCTCAAAAAAAAAAAAAAAAAGAATGAGCATAATGATAGTGCCTACTCTACAGGGTGTTTATGAAGATTATATTAGCTAATATATGCAAAGTTGTTAGAACAATGTCTAGGACATGGTCAAAGTTGGGACCACTACAAAAGGTCCATGTTAGATGACAAGTAGCAAATTGGAGTGGAAAGGACTATGATAGCAAGGGGAACTGCTAACAACCTTAACAGCAAAAGGGAAACATAGTGTTTAATAGGAGAAGAGTGTAATGGAAGACAGTTATGTACATGACACGTGACCCTCCTATAAAAACTAGATATTCAGCCAGGCGCGGTGGCTCACGCCTGTAATCCCAGCACTTTGAGAGGCTGAGGCGGGCAGATCACAAGGTCAGGAGATCAAGACCATCCTGGCTAACACGGTGAAACCTAGTCTCTTTAAAAACAAACAAACAAAAAACTAGACATTCAAAACCAGGTTGGGATAAAGAAACTGACCTCAGATGATATCTATAACCCTTAAGACAATTATCAAGGTTTTGCCATAAAGGATCATTAATGGTTAGCTTAATTATAATCCTGTGGTTTAACAAATCAATGTAGAAAAATATTGATTGGGCCTTAGTCCTGTCAAAGATAAATTTCATGAAATTAAAATGAACTTGCGTTGGGACTCCATGTCTGGATACCCTTCCATGACCTCCTGGAAGCTGCTCTTTCTCTTTTCGATTTCTTTCCTTTTTCTCTCTCTCTGCCTAAATAAAACACTTTGTGCAGAAAAAAATAAATAAATAAAAATATATTTGTGTTTTTCAAACTTTGTGGCATTTACCTAGAGCAGGACTGAATTTACTGAAAGCAGAATATATTATTCAATATTACATATTAATTTTCAGAATAAAAATGTAAACATAATTCTAATTTAACTCATTGGGTTTTTAAAACTATTGTCACTACAAATGAGCTGCTTTTCAGCCAACGTATACATAAAATTGAGATTTATTTCATAGTAAATTCAAAGGTATATGTAAGCAACAGACCCTCTATTACCAAGTACATGCATTGACAAAGTGTTATTTACTATGCTGTGTGCTGAAATGGCTGCCCTCTGCTAGAGGGACAGGTATTGCCTTAAGGGAAGTACCCCTTTAAATTTCAAACCAGAAAACTAGGAACTGTGAGGGTAAGTGTTAAGAAGGCTGACAGGACCCTTCCCTTGCCCTGTCTCTTGGCCTAGTCTTGAGGAATCTGGGTGAATACCCTTCTCCCCCACTAGACTTGGCTCTTAGAAACGACCTGCAAACATGTTTTGTTCTACTCCAGCCCCTAGCACCAAGCCTGGCTAATGATTCCTTGGGTGTTGGGAGTAAAGAGGGCCGAGTCTGCATGAATAGCCCAAGAACTAGGAAAACAGGGATACCCGTGAGCTGCAGAGGGTAGACAAACTCTCTTTATAAACCAGATGATCTCAATTTACATCACTCTCACTCATAGCATTTATTTCTCCTAGCAGCTAGAATAGATAATAATTCATAGCAGGTCAGGCCCGGTGGCTCATACCTGTAATCCCAGCATTTTGGGAGGCCGAGACGGGCGGATCACCTGAGGTTGGGAGTTTGAGACCAACCTAACCAACACGGAGAAACCCCGTCTCTACTAAAAATACAAAAATTAGCCGGGCGTGGTTGCACGCTCCTGTAATACCAGCTACTCAGGAGGCTGAGGCAGGAGAATCACTTGAACCCAGGAGGCAGAGGTTGCAGTGAGCCAAGATCACGCCATCGCATTCCAGCCTGGGCAGCAAAAGTGAAACTCCACCTAAATAATAATAATGATTCACAGCAACTGGTCCACAGCCTTAAATGGGGAAACTGTACCTCCTAGAGGAAATTATGCTAGTGAAAGTAGTAATTTGTGAGAGACCTGAGGAGAAGGTCCGTAACTCTTGGGGAATACAATGACCTTATGGTCCAGTTGAACCTCTGCGCTGGGATCTTCTCCATTAAGTTAAAAGTTTGGGCTGGGCACAGTGGTTCATGCCTGTAGTCCCAGCATTTTGGGAGGCCGAGGCAGGAGGATCCCTTGCACTGAGACCAGCCTGGGCAGCAGAGTGAAACTCTCTACATAAATAAAAAACAAAAACAGCTGGGTCCAGGCACAGTGGCTCATGCCTGTAATCCCAGTACTTTGGGAGGCCCAGGCAAGAGAACTGCTTGAGCCCAGGAGTTCAAGACCAGCCTGGGCAACATGGTGAAACCCTGTCTACAAAAAAATACAAAAAATTAGCCAGGTATGGTGGCACGCACTTGTAGTTTCAGCTACTTGGGAGGCCAAGGTGGGAGGATAACCTGAGTCCAGGAGTTGGAGGCTAAAGTGAGTCATGACTGGTCACTGCACTGCAGTCTGAGCAACAGAGAGACCTTGTCTTCAACCACCACCACCACCACCACCACCACCACCACATGCCAGTTGTGGTAGCACATGCCTAAACTCTCAGCTACTCTGGAGGCTGAGGTGCAACGATTGCCAGAGCCCAGGAGGTAGAAGCTGTAGTGAGCCATGATCATGCCACTGCACTCCAGCCTGGGCAACAGAGCAAAACTCTTATCTCTCAAAAAAACTTAGAAAGGAAGAAAAACTTTGTGGTTTCATTTTATTTTATAGAATGCAGTTTAAAGAATGTGTCAGGAGGGATGGGTTTCAGAGATGGGGTTGGGGAGTTGTGTCTCATTATGTTGCCCAGGCTGAACTCTTAACTCCTGGGCTCAAGGGATCCTCCCACCTCAGCCTCTGGAGGAGCTAGGACTACAGGCACACACACACCACTGCACCCAGCTCAAATAATGTAGTTTTTTACAGTATCATCTGTTCCAAGGGCTGTTAACTCGTTCCCTTCAACTCCATCAACTCACCCTGGACCCTCACTTGGGTAAGAACAAACCAGCTCTGATGGCCCTTGGCTTCAATTTATAAAAAAAGGGTATAAGCTAAAGTCAGCTACTTCCATTTAATGAAAAAAAAAAGTTTATTGAACATATTAACACATACTAGATAATGTGCTAGGTACTAAGCTATTACTGAACATTAATGATACCTTATATAAATGACAAAGTGTGGGGTGTGTTTGGACTGCTTTATTTTTATTTTTATTTTTTCTAGAGAGAGAGTCTCACTATGTTACCCATGCTGGTCTTGAATTCCTTGGCTCAAGCAATCCTCCTGCCTTGACCTCCCAAAGTGCTGGGATTACAGATGTGAGTGACCACATCCAGCCAGTACTGCTTCTCAAATTTTTGGATGACAACATGAGAAACCAAGAGGACTGTCTCTCCTTGTCTCCATGTGCTCTGACAAGATTGCAGCTTTGTCACAGGCCGGGAACAACTGGGAAACACTTCCTCTGCAAGTGGGCCTCTGTAACCTATTGGTTAATTTTCCACATCTCATAAATTATGTACTTTTTCCCAAAGTGAGCTAATTTAGCTGGGAAGCAAGCACAGTTGACCTTTTAACAACAGGGGTTTGAACTGCATGGGCCCACTCATACCTGGATTTTCTTTCTTCTCTGCAATTCCTGAGACAGCAAGACTAGTACCTCCTCTTCGCACTCCGCAGCCTACTCAAAGTGAAGATGATGAGGACGAACACCTTTATGATGATCCACTTCCACTTAATGAATAGCAAATATATTTTCTCTAGCTTATGATTTTCTTTTATTTCTCTTTTTTTTAGAGATGGGGTTTCACCATGTTGTCCAGGCTGGTCTCAAACTCCTTACCTCAGGTGATCCGCCTGTCTCGGCCTCCCAAAGTGCTGAGATTACAGGCATGAGCCACCGTGCCCTGCCACTTAATGATTTTCTTAATAACATTTTCTCTTTTTTTTTTTTTTTTTTTTTTGAGACAGAGTTTCACTCTTGTCCCCTAGGCTAGAGTGCAATGGCGTGATCTTGGCTCACTGTAACCTGTCTCCCAGGTTCAAGTGATTCTCCTGCCTTAGCCTCCCAAGTAGCTGGGATTACAGGTACACGCCACCATGCCTGGCTAAATTTTGTATTTTTAGTAGAGACAGGGTTTCACCACATTTGCCAGGCTGGTCTCGAACCTCTGACCTCAGGTGATCCACCCATGTTGGCCTCCCAAAGTGCTAGGATTGCAGGAGTAAGCCACCACACCTGGCCTAACATTTTCTTTTCTCAAGCTCACTTGATTGTAAGAGTACAGTATATAGTATATAGAACATAAAAAAAAATATGTTAAGCAATTATTTATGTTATCATTGAGGCCTCCAGTCAACAGTAGGCTATTAAAAGTTAAATTTGGGGGAGTCAAAAGTTACACACAATATTTGACTGCCTTGGGGTCAGTGCCCCTAACCTCCACATTGTTCACGGGTCAAGCATACAATGACCAGGGTTAAGCTATGGCAGTTGTCAGAAGCAGCCAATGACTTGACTCTGCAGTGAAATCTCAGATCAAATCCTCATCTTTGAGCTTTGTGACCTTCCATAAGTTACTTAACTCTCTCCTTCAATAGTTTCCTACTGTGTAAAAAGAGGTGAAAGTTGTGGGAGTGGTTGGGATAGTTAATGGAAACAACGTATATAAAGTATTTGGTACAAGGATTTGTTGTTGTTAGGAAATAATACCAACTACTACTACACTCAGGTAAGACCTCCAAAAGGTCTTCATAATAAAATATACCAGATTTCCCATCCTCTCACCCACTTTACACTCTATATGCCAAGATAAAAAACACAGGTAATAATGGGGCAACATTTATTAAGCGTAGCTCCTGACTGGACCAGGATGGGCACCTGACCCAAACCAAACCAGTCAGATCCCCAGAGTCTGACTGAATCAATTATGGGGGGCTGCACGGTGTGGTCATGTTGAGTTTGGACAGGGGTCTGGTCAGCAACAAGCCAAAGCCATGTGCAAACTTAACACACGTGGCAGCAGCGAGTCTGTGAGGTAACAGAGAAACCTGGTCTCAGAAAAGAAAAAAAAGCAAGGTGCCAGGCGCGGTGGCTCACGCCTGTAATCCCAGCAGTTTGGGAGGCTGCAGTGGGCGGATCACTTAAGGTCAGGAGTTCGAGACCAGACTGGTCAATGTGGTGAAACCCTGCCTCTACTAAAGACACAAAAATTAGCAGGGTGTGATGGGGCACACTTATAATCCCAGCTACTCAGGAGGCTGAGGCAGGAGAAAGGCTTGAATCTGGGAGGCAGAAGTTGCAGTGAGCCAAGGTCACACCGTTGCACTCCAGCCTGTACAACGAGCAAAAGTCTGTCTCAAAAAAAATAAAATAGGAAAAGAAGAATTTAAGGGAAGGAGAAAGAGATGGTACCAAAGAGGATGAAATGACATTCAGGCTTAGGCAACAGCTGCAGCATGGAGCCCCTGTGTCTCTCCTCCCAAGCAAAGTAATAGTTTGGGTGGGGTTCCAGATGACATTTCTCTTCCACAACTGTTTCTATTTAATTTGTTCCCTAAGTCTGGTGTTATGTGTGATTATAAAAAAGAAAAGCTGGAAATTATGGAACAATTGAAAAAAATTATCACACAAGACCCTTCCATTAAAATACAACTACTCTTAGCAGATTTTGAATGTCCTCAACACAAAGAAATAACTGTTTGAGGTGATAGATACAATAATTACCCTAATTTGATCATTGCATATTGCATACATGTATTGAAATATCAAGCTATATCCCATAAATATGTACAATTATGTTGTCAATTTTAAAAAGTTTCTATAGACATTTTTAAATTGACACATAATTGTACGTATTTATATATATATATATATATATATATATATATATATATACACACACAAAACTACGCTTAGTTCACATCTTACTACATTTCCTTCTAAGCTTTTTCCTGTGTAAATATTTTAAACTTCACTGGGCTCATTCAGTAATTTCATCTTGATTTATTCCTTTTTTACCATCATTTTAAATTTCTGTCATATACTAACATTATTTTGAGGTACATGATCTCATGATGTTCAATGTAAAATTCTCAGTTAAATGAAGTGAGATTTTACTGCCAACTGGTATTAAATGTTCATGTTTTTTTCACATTGATTCCATGACAAAGGAATGTTGAAATTCCAATTCTTACAACTGACAGAAGAGGTAAGATTTTTACAGTTCCCTCTCTCTTTCTGCTAACTATTTTTTTAAACTGCAAAGAATCAATAATCATGTGTTTATTTATAAAGCTGAACAAATGCCATCATTCTCTGAGTATTTTCCCCTCCTGGGTCTCTCCAGATTATGACCCCTGGGAGAACAAATGAACAGCCATTACCCCAAAAGTGAACAATTGTCTTGGACTATAAGGGAAGTGAAAAAATCCAAATACAAATAAATTTGAATCAGGCTTTTTACTTAATATACACATAATGTTGTCTTCATCTAGTATATAGGACTATTCCACAAAGAGTTTCATAGATTCATACAGTATAGAGGTAGTCTTATTATATAGCTAAAGGGAGTGACAAAAGATTTAAGAGAATATAGAATTTCTAAAACCACCAAAACTATAGTATAGTGACTAGAGTTGCAGACCTGTTCTGCCATTTACTAGCTATCTAACCAAAAGTGATCAAAAAAAACAAAACAAAGCTGGGCGCAGTGACTCACGCCTATAATCCCAGCACTTTTTGAGGCCAAGGTGGGTGGATCATGAGGTCAGGGGTTCAAGACCAGCCTGGCCAAGATGGTGAAACCCCATCTCTACTAAAAATACAAAAATCAGCCAGGTGTGGTGGTGGGCACCTGTAATCCCAGCTACTGAGGAGGCTGAGGCAAAGAACTGCTTGAACCTGGGAAGTGTAGGTTGCAGCGAGCTGAGGTCACACCACTGCAGTCCAGCCTGGGCGACAGAGCAAGCCTCGAGCCTCCATCTCAAAAATAAACAAGCAAAGCAAACAAAACTCTGTTCCTACAGGTTAGGGATGGGTATTTTTAAGTATCAACCATAATTCAATTTAATCCTTATACCAATGCTATTAGTTTGGCAAGTTGCTTACCTAGGTTTTATCCACCCTTCTATTGAGAGAATATGTCCATATCAAAACAAAACAAGAAAATAATTCATTTCCCAGGCACTCTGGCAGCTAAGAATGGACATAGTTCTTAACAAAATAGGTGGAAGTTGAAAGATGGAGTTTCCTGGAAAGCTTTTCGTACAGAGGCAGACTGGCAACCACCAGTGGTGACTCAGGCAAGAATATGAATGGATACTAAAATTGGAAGGTGAAAGTTTGATGAGAAACAGGATATTCATACAGTATTAAAGCATGTTCCCAAATGATACTTACTAATTACAAAGGGAAAAAATAGTAACTGTACAATGGAGAAGACTGGTAGACAGTACTTTAAACTATTAATCAAAAGTGATATCACTGGCGGGGAGTGGTGGCTCCTGCCTGTAATCCCAGCACTTTGGGAGGCCAAAGTGGAGGCTTGTTTGAGGCCAGGAGTTCAAGACCAGCCTGGGCAACACAGCGAGACTCTCTACAAAAATAAAATAAAATAAATTAGTCGGGCATGGTGACGAATGCCTGCAGTCACAGCAATTCAGGAGGCTGAAGCAGGAGGATCCCTTGAGCTCAGGAATTTGAAGTTACAGTGAGCTATGAATGGGCCACTGTACTCCATCCGAGGCAACACAGTTAAGACCCTGTCTCAGAAAACAAAAACCAAAAACGTGATATCACTAATAATGGGAAAAATAGATGTCATGTACCTTCTGAGAAGATGTACTATGAGAAGGACAGCACTTCTGTGATATTCTAATTGTGAGTCAAGATCAGACAAACCTAAATTGAGGGGCATTCTGCAAAATAACTGACCAATATCGTATTCTCCAAAACATCAAGACAATGAAAGAGAGAGAAAGATGGAGTAACTATTCCAGATTAAAAACAATCAAATAGACATGACATATAAATAGAACATATAATACTAAATTAGATTCTAGACCAGAAGAAAAAAAAATTTTCCCCAAAAAGGAAATTACTGGGACTACTGCCAAAATTTGAATAAGGCCTGTAGATTAATTATATAATAGCCATGTATCAGTGTTCATTTCCTGGTTTTGATTATTAAGATCATTAAGAAAATATTTTTGTCTTTAGAAATTAGATATTGAAGTATTTAGGTGGTCAAGTGGCATCATGCCTACAAATTCCTCTGACAAATTCAGGGGGAAAATCTATAAATTTAAAGAAAAGAAACGAGGCCAGGCGTGGTGGATCACCTGAAGTCAGGAGTTCAAGACCAGCCTGGCCAACACTGTGAAACCCTGTCTCTACTAAAAATACAAAAATTAGCTGGGTGTAGTGGCACATGTCTGTAATCTCAGCTCCTCAGGAGGCTGAGGCAGGAAAATCACTTGAACCCGGGAGGTGGAGGTTGCAGTGAGCTGAGATTGTGCCATTGCACTACCGCCTGGGAAACAAGAATGAAACCCCATCTCAGAAAAAAAGAAGAAAGAAAAGAAATTATAAAGCCGATGGAGTAAAAAGGATCACTTTTTGCAATCTGTCTGCAATTCTGAAATTAGTTCAATATAGAAAGTTAAAAGGGTAGGAGAATGGGAAAGGCATACTCACAGATACTTTTTGCCCTTCACTTTCCTCCTTTTTCCTGCCTAAAATAAGGAATGTGATGCTGGACATAGAATAGCCAGCCTGTAACCTCAGGTCAAGGATGTCTGCACAGAAAAACTCCAGCCTGCATCCAAGCTGGCATTCTATAGCCTCTGTGTTAGTCCTTCACTGCCTGCCTCCTAGTTTAAGACAATCTTTAGTATGGTTTTCTATTGCAGCACGTGGTAATCAAAATTGATACAACAAAGTTAAATAATTTGCCCAAGGTTACACCCTAGTCCAAAAGTGGCAAGGTCTGTCTAGGTTTCCAAAGAAAACATGCTTTTCTGGTCTATATCATGCTGAAGTCTAGGCTTCTCTCTCTGTGAAACAGGAATAAGAACTTCTAGCAGTCCAGAATGAAAAACACACAGAAGAGTGCCTATGGCAGGGCCTGGCACAGAGGACAGAGGCTCAAATGTTTGCCGAATCAATAATTCAAGAAACCAAGCACATCTGTTTTCAGTATTCTGGTGTACTGAGCTATTTTAAGTACTGGGAAAAAAAACTGTATTTATGTGGGTGTAATACTCTAACTGCTGCAGATATTAGTCAGCAATTTCATTCAGTTTCTTGGATCTCTCTTACACTCGATCCTCTTCCTCTTCTTTGCCTACTGTCTCCTTCACAGAAATCCTTCTACCCTCTCTTTGTCCATCAGCTCCTGTAACTTATCTCCCCACCAAAGGGGCAGAGTATGGATCCCACGTGAAAAGCTCTCTGAACAAAGTGGCTCTTCAGCTGGGGCAGGCAAATGTTGGACCACAAGAAGGGCCATCCTTCTCAGGTTGCCAGAAAAAAATCAGAACTGCTGCACCAGGAAAGCCTAGCCTCTGGCCAGAGCTAAGCAACTATGCAGAGGCCCAGGCTCTAAAAGCTTCATGAAACAGAGTTAAAGGTGCAGGAAGGCACTCAATGCTAATCATCCCATCAGATTTGCCGCCCCAGGGCTTTTCTGAAGTTGATAGCAATCACTGATATCTTAACACGAAATGTGTTAAATACCCTTTCACTGATTTGTTTCAAATGAGACAAATTATGAACTTTTAAAAAACAAAGATCTGGTATTATACCATAAATACCAAAATACCAGTACAGTCACTTATCTCTGACCCAGATACTGGAACCAGACCTACATAGCAGCACCCTCACAGGAAGGAGACTGGCTGCTGCAATAACCTATAGAGACCTTGGATTCTGAGCTATTTAGGAGTCACTACTCACATGCTTGGGAAAGAGGGAGCACAGTTAGGACTAGGGTCTGGGTCACTTTGGGTCACACAGACTTTGTGGCCCTGTCCTGAAAAAGCCAGGTGTGTTGGTATTAGAGGTGGGAGCAAGGTGTGCCAGGTGTGTTGGTATTAGAAGAAGAGCAAGCTGGAGTTTTTTTTTCCCCTCCAAGACACAGTCTTGCTCTGTCAATCAGGCTGCAGTGCAGTGGTGCAATCTCAGCTCATTGTAACCTCTGCCTCCCAGGTTCAAGAGATTCTCATGCCTCAGCCTTCCAAGTAGCTGGGATTACAGGCATGTGCTGTGATGCCCAGCTGGCTAATTTTTTGTATTTTTAGTAGAGATGGGGTTTCACCATGCTGGCCAGACTAGTCTCAAACTCTTGAGCTCAGGTATCCACCTGCCTCAGCCTCCCAAAGTGTTGGGATTACAGGCATGAGCCACCGTGCCCAGCCCTCTTCTAGTTCTTTATATCACCCACTAGTATGGTGTTTGTGATATCTTATAAGGAAACATCAGGGAACAGAGGCCAAAGAGAAGACTTCTTGCCTTTGCCTCTTCATACTTACAATCTTTTCATCTTCCATCCCTCTGCCCATGGACTCCTAAGATGCTGGCAGAGAATTAAGTCCACACCCAACTCCCTCTCCTTTTCCCAAACCACCTGCCTCAGCCAGTTCTGGACCCTCCACATAACAACTGCAAATTACTGAGCCCATCCTGATGATCTGCCTAGTGTATCTGCCGATCACAGGCCATTGCCATCTTACAGTCAACTTCATTAAAGAACTGGAATTACGGTTGGGTGTGATGACTTATGCCTGTAATCCCAGCACTTTGGGAGACTGAGGTGGGTGGGTCTTCAAGAGTTCTAGACCAGCTTGGGCAACATGGTGAAACCCCACCTCTACAATAAAATAAAATAAAAATTAGTTGAGTGTGGTGGTGGACGCCTGTAGTCCCAGCTACTCAGGAGGCTGAGATGGGAGGATCACTTGAGCCTTGGAGAAGGGGGTCGCAGAGAGGGGACCTTGGAAGTATGGGCTCACTTTGGAAAGATTTGGTCCAGGTCAGCTACCATCTGCTGGCCTGAAGGCCCAGTCTACCTTGAAATACTGTACTCTGATCTCAAGAAGCAACTCTGTCACTCCTTCCCACCACAAATACTTGCTTGGGGCATAGCCTCAGGCAAACGAGAGAGATCAGCTTTGACTGTTCTAAAATCATAGCTTGCTGGGAAGGTGGCAATGACTCCATTATAAATCATCTTAAGCTTCCATGGAATCTTGGCATCAGCCAAAGTGAACTTCAAAGGCTTTGGTCTAACTGTGGAATGGGACAGTAAAAACTGCAACCCTACCCTGGTTATTCAGGACATGCCTGTTCAGCTGGCTTGAGGTGTCGAGGGAGAGACAGTGGTGTTAGGAGGTAACAGATTCTCCACAAGAAACAGTGCTAAGGCCTGGATCTGATAAACTTGTTCCTCAATAAACAGTTTTATAAAAAGTCCTTTGGAAATGAAAATGGGATTTCCTAATTTAGGTATTTCATAAGTAATTCTGCTTATTGCATTTTCTTTCTTTCTTTCTTTTTTTTTTGGAGATGGAGTCTTGCTCTGTTTCCCAGGCTGGAGTGCAATGGCATGATCTCCGATCACCACAACCTCTGCCTCCTGGGTTCAAGTGATTCTCCTGCCTCAGCCTCCCAAGTAGCTGGGATTATAGGCAAACACCACCACACCCGGCTAATTTTTTGTATTTTTAGTAGAGACAGGGTTTCACCATGTTTGCCAGGCTGGTCTTGAACTCCTGACCTTGTGATGCCCCCACCTCAGCTTCCCAAAGTGCTGGCCACTGTGCCCAGCTATATTTTCTTAAAAATGGAAACACACCTGGATTATATTTTCCTAAAAAAAAAAAAAGTATAGATTTTCTTGTGGATTTAAGTATAACGCAATGTCAAGTGACTTTTATTAAATAATGTAACATGATCTTTTGAATCTTTGCAGAGGCAGAACTGATGCTGGCATATACTAGTGATAATGCTGGAAAAATAATTTAAAAAAAAACGGGCAAGCAGCTTAAGTACATTAGGGGATACAGTGAGTATGTATTGTTTTTCCTATCCTGATACACATTCTCCTGGCACAGTATTCCAGATTTCCTTTGAGAAATGTGAACGTCCCTGTTCCCCAGCTCTTATGCCATATGCTTTGAGATGAGATGAAGACTTCTACTCCTTGCTTTAGAGGTGGGAATATGATTCAAGGCCAATCAGATCATCTCAAACCTTAGACTACAGGAATTGGCCCACCACATAGGTATGCAGCCCAATCAGGTTCAATGATTCACAACGAAACTTTTGCTAGGACTCTTAGGAGAGAGGTTGGGAGTCTTCTTTGATGAACTTGGGCCTGGGAGACTAGGACTATAGGTCCTGGCAGCCATCTTTTCCCTCTTGGAGTCAGAGAAAAAAAACAATAAGGAGAGCAGGGTCCAGAAATAGTGGAAACCCAGATCATAGGGAAATTGGCTTGATACCTCAGATTAAGTCTCATCTGAAGTAACAGACTTTTCAGGAACACGAGCCAGTAGGGTTGGAGCTGAAGACTTACAGGGTAATACCTTTAAATGTTCAGTTGTTAAGAAATTGATAACACTGAAGATGATCAAGGTCTCCACTCTAACCATTATTGAGTATTCACTATGTTTCAAGTACCAAGTACTATGAACGTTACAGATATTATCTAATAAAATCCCAAAAACAACTACCCAAGGCAACAATTACCGTTCCCCTCCAAAAAAAAAAAAAGCAGTAACTGTGGGCTCTACAGCATGGGAGACACTTCAACTATTACAAGTCATTGCCTTGGTCTCCTTTCTTGTCTCCTGAGAAAGTAGCTGTACAACATTGTAGCCTCTGAATCTTTTTGTTCAAATGACATAGTAAGTATAAACAAATGAAACCAATCAAATGGAGCAGGATGGGGACCCAGAACCTTCTTTTTTTGTTTTTCTGAGAAAGAGTCTCACTCTGTTGCCTGGGCTAGAGTGCAATGGCACAATCTTGACCCACTGCAACTTCAAGCAATTCTCATGCCTCAACCTCCTGCACATAGCAGGAATGATAGTCATGTGCCACCACGCCCAGCCACCAGAACCTTCTTTCCTGGACTCTCTTCTCCCAAGGACTTCTTAAGGCTTTTAAAAATACTTTGAAGCTTGGGGCAGTTGGCTCACACCTGCAATCCAGCATTTTGGGAGGCTGTCGGGGAGAATAGCTTGAGGCCAGGAGTTCGACACCAACCTGGGCAAAATAGCAAGACTTCATCTCTACAAAAAAAAAAAAAAAAAAATAGCCAGGCATGATGGTCTGCACCTGTAGTCCTAGCTACTCAGGAGGCTGAGGCAGGAAGAGCTCTTGAGCCCAGGAGTTCCAGGATGCGGTAAGCAGTGATTGCACCACTGCACTCCAGCCTGGGTGACACAACGAGAGCCTGTCTTAAGAAAAATTGAAAAGCACTGCCAAGTGTGGTGGCTCATGCCCATAATCCCAGTACTTTGGGAAGCTGAGGCAGGTGGATCACCTGAGGTCAGGAGTTCAAGACCAGCCTGACCAATACGAAGAAACCCCGTCTCTACTAAAAATACAAAAAATTAGCTAGGTGTGGTGGTGCATGCCTGTAATCTCAGCTACTCAGGAGGCTGAGGCAGGAGAATCATTTGAACATGGGAGGCGGAGGTTGCGGTGAGCCAAGATCATGCCACTGCAGTCCAGCCTGGGCAACAAGAGCAAAATTCCGTCTAAAAAAAAAAATTGAAAAATACTTTATGACACAGTAAGAAAGGACAAGGAAGCCCTCTCTATATTGATATGAACCAATCTCCAAGACATATTAAAATGGAAAAAGCATGGTGTGGAACAGTGTATACAATGTGCTATATTTATTTGTGTTATTAAAAAAATGAGGAGAATATAGACATATTTGTATATCTGTAAGGAGTTAATTATTATTAATATTGATCGCTTGGATGTCCGAGGAGTGGCAGGGAGAATTTTTACTATTATATCTTTTGTGCTTTTTATTTTAACCATATGAATGTATTACCTAAAAGAAAAGAAAACCACTGTCTTAGTGTAGTGCATCTCAAAGCAAGATGGGTTGGCCATGGGGATACTAAGATGGTTCCTTCATGGGCTGAGATCTGATTGTAAAAATATAAGTCCTTTCTTTCACAAAGATTTATCTTTATATACGATAAAAAGTAATTACCAAGCTAGTCATTAAAGGCTGCCAAAATAGTCATAAACTAAAACTAGCATGTTAATAGGATCTAAGAACCCTAAATCAGACTCTACTGAGGAAATCTGGGTGCTATGCAATGCTTAGCAACAATGCAGAATTTCTACTCCTGTGCATACAAGCCAATAGTAGGAACTTCTTCAATTGGGGAATTCATCCATTAAAGAATTACCAAGTTCCTATTTGGTGCCAGATGCTGTGCTAAGCACTAGGGATAAAACAATTTACAAAAGAACTAAAATCTTTGCCCTGATGGGGGTAGTCTTCTGGTGGGGGTAAACAGACAATAAACAAGAAAAATATGTAAATTATATACTGTATTTCAATAAATCTACAATGCACATTTTTTCCCCCATTTTCTGCCTGAAATTCAGATCTTTTGGCAAGGTGTTTTTTTTTTTTTTCCCTTTATCTAGGGTACACTTAATAGCATAGTAGATCTCATAAAATATGGGAACATAGTGTGTATGAGAGAATAATGTATCAGACTGATTAAGTGCTACAGAGGAAAATAAGCAGACCAGACAAAAAAAGGAGTATGAGGAGGTTGCAACTTAGACTATTCAGGAAAGATCTATTAACATTTGAGCAATCTTAAGGACGGTGAAGAGTGATCCTTACCTCTATGTGGATGGAGTAGCAAGCATCCCAAATACAGGAAAAAACAATTGCAAAGGGCATAAGGAGGGGAGGAGGTCTCAGAAACATCAAGGAAGCCAGGCGATGTGGCTGGAGTGGAGTGAATGAGATGGAATGTGGCACAGGAGAAGAGGTAAGGGCCAGATTATATATAGTCTTGACAGGCCACCTTTCTACTTAGTGCATGATCATTGTCTTGTGTCTAGAAAGGTAGGATAAGGTACTACATAAGAGCGCAGGCTTTGGAGTCAGATTGCCAATTTATGCCCCAGCTCTGCCACTTCCTATCCTCTATGACATTGGTCAAGTTACCCTCTTGACCTGTTTTCCCATCTGCAAAATAGGGCTAATAACCTACCCACCTCATAGGATTGTTGTGAGAATTAAGCAAATTATTTTATATAAAGAACTTTGAACAGAGCCTGGCAAATAAAGAGCACTATGTATCTGATACGGTTATTGATTAGTCATGGATTTTCAGTGCTGCTTCCTATAGATTGAAATCATAAATTTATTTTGTTACATGCTGTTTGGTTAATGCATAATATCTAATTATATCAACAATGTTTGTGGATTTTTCCAGCAACTAGTCTTTTTTTTTTTGAGACAGGGTCTCACTCCATGATCCCAGCTGGAGTGCAGTGGTACAATCATAGCTCACTGCAGCCTGGATCTCCCAGGCTCAAGAGATCCTCCCACAGCCTCCCAAGTAAGTGGGACTACGGGCCGGGACTACAGGCATGTGCCACCATGCTCAGCTAATATTTTATTTTTTGTAGAGATGGGGTTTTGCCACATTGCCCAGGCTGGTCTCAAACTCCGGAGCTTAAGTGATCCTCCCAACTTGGCTTCCCAAAGTGCTGGGATTACAGGCATGAGCCACGTCTTTAAAAACCTATTTATGATACTGAAGGGGCTTATAACCTAGCAAAATAATAAATAAATAAAAACCTATATATATTTCAAATACAAATGATCATTTCCATATATCCCCCTAAGCAAGCACAGACAACATTCTACCTCACTACCACCCCAAGTAAAAAATAATCTTATGCAATTAGATTTCATTGCTTTTGCTGAGTTTTCCACTAGAAAGTAAGAAAGGATAGGAAAAAAAGAAAGCAATCTTAAAAATGGATTTCAAACCAGTGAATCCTGTTCGTTGCTCTATTGTCAGGTTTGGCTTAGAAACAGAAGAATCATTCTTTTTCTTTTTGATTATGTGTATTTTAATGATTCACAGCACTCTTATCCTGAATGCTTAGATTTATGAAAGCCAGAAGTGTAACCATGCAAGTCAGGGGGTCACAATTTGTTCATGTTTTCTCTTCCTTTATTAAGATGTTCAGGTAGTTCCTGAACATCTACCATGTTAAAAAAAATTATACTAGATGATTAAAGGGTGCAAACAGGAATACAACACAGTCCCTGACTTTTCTCTACAAAATCAGTAGAAGTGGATTAATATGTAACTCTCTTCCTCTGAAATAAGGAGTCCATTTCATGGTTGTTTTGTAGTGACAATGCCTTGGGGATCCCACCTTCATCACATCTGCACCCAACTGTCTATGCCTCCTGTTCAGGGGATGCTGTTGGGGAAGAAAACAGGTCAAATGCAGGGAAAACTCATAGTAAGCTGTTACTACTATACTCACTAAAGTATAGTAACCAACTTTCCTCACTAAAGTGTAGTAACCTACTGTACCCACCAAAGTTTAAAACAAAATAGGGCCGGGCACAGTGGCTCACGTCTGTAATCCCAGCACTTTAGGAGGCCAAGGTGGGTGGATCACCTGAGGTTGGGAGATCAAGACCAGCTTGACCAACATGGAGAAACACCGTCTCTATTAAAAATACAAAAAAAATTAGCCAGGCATGGTGGTGCATGCCTATAATCCCAGCTACTCAGGAGACTGAGGCAGGAGAATTGCTTGAACCCAGGAGGCGGAGGTTGCAGTGAGCCAAGATCGCACCATTGCACTCCAGCTTAGGCAACAAGGGCAAAACTCCATCTCAAAACAAAACAAAACAGGGCATTTGACGGGGCTAGTGCCTTTAAACAATTTTGCTAAAATGTCAAGGTACTCTTTTTAATTACTAAATAAGAGGAGTAACAGACATCTGTGGCCCACTCCATCTATGAACCTCATTCCTGATGATGGGGTACAGTGAGGGTCAGGGATGGGTGAGGCTCAGGGGCTTGAGTGAAGTTCTTTGTATGCATTTCTTGGTAATAAAAATGCTGAGTATTTACTAGTTACTTTTTTTAGGCTGCAACAAAATGCTCCCACTGAAAATGACTGTGGTAAAATGTCAAGTGTATATAGTTTTAAAGCAGAGGACAATGCTTAGTGCACAGTATTTTTGGCAGTATGACCCCGCCATTCTCCAAGTTGTCCAGGCTTAAAATGTTGGCACTAGGAAACACATCACCTATAATGTGTTCCCTACAACTCCACTTTACAGATTTAAAAAAGGGAACCTCCTCCTCAGTATAATTTTCATATATTCTTTCAATGATTTATTCATTTATCCATCAATATCACCTTTTATGAGACAGTGGTAAGCAACAGAGACATAAAATGAATAAACATAGTCCTGCCCTTAACAGTTTGGTTTAACAAGCATTTATTGAATGTCCACCATATACAGTATTAATAACTGCAAAGTGCTAGCATATAGATATATACCTAGATTTTAGGGAAAGCTTTCAAGAATGATGCCAGAATTCAGTCTTAAGGATTTAGCAGGAGTTTGCTTGATGAAGAGAAGGGAGGGGAAGGGCATATCCACGTCTGAGAAAAATGTCCAGAGTATGTGGGGGAGGCAGAAGCTGAAAAAGTAGTCAGAAGCCAGATCACAATAGGCCTATTTGACAAACTAAGGAGTTTGGACTTTATTTTAGCGAGAAATGGGGGACAACTGAAGGATTTTAAGAAGACTGACATGAACAGATGTTTTGTTGTTGTTAGTCTCAACCAAGGGTGGACTGGAGATTGGACTTTCTGAAGGAAGCCAGGGCTGAATGCAGACAAACTAGTTAGGAGCTGTTGCTGTAATCTCAATGAGAAATGATGAGAAGAACATAATCTATGTTATCGGCATAGAGGATGAAGAGCAGAGGACCTATCTGAGAAATATTCTATAAATAAAAATGATAGGACGTGACTATTGATTGGACATGTGTGGGTGGAAAGCCAGCGTCTAAGATTCTTCTCAGCTTCCTCTGTCTAGCTTAGGCACTTATTTGGACAGTGGTACTACTGAGCACAGCACGCATACAGTAGAAGCAGCGTATTGACTTTTTTTCTTTAAGGGAGGCAGGGGAAGATGACGAGTTCAATTTTAAAGGCTGAATCTGAGACCTGAGGGGAATCCAAGAGGAGAGGTGTATGAGTCAGTCAACTAACTAGACCCTGTGCTTTTTAGCCTCAAGAAATTTACAAGACTATTCCAGAAGCATGTGTACTGACAACCTCACTGCCAAAGGAACAGGCATATCAATTTGAGAAAATGACATTTTTTCATGCTTAAAAAAAACCACTGAAAACGCAGGGGTTAATACTTAATAACAAAACATTACGTTACTCGCCAAACTGACACAGAAGAACAATGTATTTCTAGTAAGCTAAATATAGGGTTTGGTGGGTTTCCTCCTGACACTTGAAAATTGAGGTGCATCTAGTGTTTAGATCTAGGAATTCCTTTCAGCAGGTTTGAAGAGCAAGAGCTGAGAAATGCGCCCTCAAGTGGCAGTGGAATGAGGGGCGTCTAGTACCCTTTTTTACCACCAAACAAAGCCCTGTAAAGAAATGCAATTTACCAGGATAAGAAAGCCACAACGCTGGTATTACTAAACCGTCAAACCAAACGAACCCTCCCAGGGGCCAGGACCCTTACCTGTCACGTCGGCCGAAGGAAAATTTCACTTTCGACTCAAAAAAATAAGACCTCAGCTTTGATAGCTCGCGGTAAGTCCCGCTTGGCGACAATTAAACACCCTGCCTGCAAGTCGAAACGCGTAACCAAATCCTCTCCAGCCTCCAGGGCCGGGCTTCGACCACGTGGGTGGCTGCAGCCAGCAGGAACAATCCGCGAAGGGCGGGAGTAGAGGCGAGTCCTGCGGAGGGAGGCAGGGCCTGCGCAGTGGGCGGAGCTCTGGCGGAACCTAGCTACGAGGTTTCTCGCGCCTCCGCTCCCCTTTAGCCTTCAACCTTCGAGCCGCCACGTAATGCCACGTCCCCGCGCATGCGCATCTTGGCCGCTGGTGGCGGCTGTTTCCGGGCTTAAAGGACTGGAGCGGCCGCCGAGTTGGAGGCGGTGGTGGCGGCGGTAGGAGAGTGTAGAGTGCGGGACTGGGGGTCAGGTCCTGCAGAGGGCGGGGAAGTTGTCTTCGTTTCTTTCCCGGAGGGGCCGGTAAACCAGGTGGCTGAGCGGCAAGATGAATTTCCTCCGTGGGGTAATGGGGGGTCAGAGTGCCGGACCCCAGCACACAGAAGCCGAGACGGTGAGAGGAGCGGCGGGTCTGGGACTTGGGAAGGGGTCCGGGCTGGGACGGGGACGGAGCACTCGGAGACCCGAAGGTCACCTCTCGCGTCCCACCATGGAAGGGGTATCCACAAGCCGCCTCCACCTTTGCCCTCCTTCCGCTCCTGAAATCCCAGAGTTACTCCCTCAAGCCCCCATTGCAGTCCCCGTCGCTGCGGCTCGGCCGGACTGATGGCAGCCGCGCCCCACAGCTGCGTAGGCCCCGAAGCTTGGGCTAGGAGAGTGGTCCGCGGGTGGTACCTCCCGGGAAGGGACAGATCGTTGCAGTGCTGGCCCGAACTGCCTCCCACGGCCCTCGGGACTGTGGGCCCCTCCCTCCTTCCCTTGCGCCTGTATCTGCACTGGCCGACAGGAGCCTGAAGTCCTGCTCCCTCCTTCGCAGTCTGAAACTGGGGCGTTGGAGAAGACTGCATAGTTTAAAACCCAGCTGTTGGTGAGAGCATGTGGCTAAGAATAAAACGATATTCTTTGGGGCACAAATCCACCTGCTCCTGTCCCATCAGAACGCCTGGTGTAATTTGTTCGGGTCCCGTTTTTCGAGCTCACCCAAATACATATCATTTGGCAAATGCTACCTTGGACGTAGTAGGGACATTTCGCTCTCAAACCACTTTAGGGACACATTCACCGCTTTCTGCCTGAACTCGTAAGGACATTATTTGCAGCGTTATTATTTTTTTTTAATGGTTAGCCGCTGAAAACAGTATTTAATAGTTGCTTAGATTCTAGGATTAGAATATACTTATTTTGAATTTTGGTTATTGTTTAATGGAATCGAGGGGTA
>CAUYQU010076636.1:0-19323 GCA_963574635.1 Cheracebus regulus
TTATTCATTTTTCATATTTGTTTTATTGTTCTTAAATATATTACAGTTAGTTTTATTACTCCTAAATATGTTATATCCTATTTTTTCAATACACTCTAATTTTTATTCTTCAGTTTTATACTTATTTTCAATTAGATATCACGGTAGAATAGAAATGGTGTTAACTATTGCTGGATATTTATTTTCCATATCCTACATAATATAAACTTGTAAGAGACAATTTACAACATTCTACAACATCTATCCTCAAACCTAGCTACTCAAATAATAACATTAATAAACCTAAGTTTCATTATTACTGTTAAAACTTGTAATATTTATTCACAAGTATTCTAATTGTTCACTTCTGAAAATTTAACAAGTTCTTACCAAGCACCAACCCCATATCCACCTCTGTGTTATGGGATATAGGAGTATGGATGTGGAGAATAGTGAAACTCAATATTATTATAATATTATCTCAGATAAACCTTAGATATAGGTTAATGGACAGAGATATGTAATCCAGAGTTAAATACTGTGGTTAAAATTATACTAGGATACAGGCAAAAAAAAAAAAAAAACCAAACTAAATAAATTGAGTAAAATAATATTAAGTCTACCTGACCAAATACTTTATATCTAGTGAGAGAGTAAAGTCAGCTATTTCTTTGGTCATATTTTAATGTCATTGTTTCCACATTCCATGACTACTCTTTAAGAGTCTCAGCTTTACATTTCTCTGCATGAATTCTATCATGTGAACTACATCAATAAATTATGTATTTTTTATTAGTCTTACACAAAAGTTGAATGAACTGTTTGTCAGGGTATATTAATTTGTCAATATAGTTCTACATCAGTAGACCCAAATTATTTTTACGAAACTGTGTTGATTTTGTTATTAACCCTCATTTGAGGGCTAATTCCCGCTGTGTAATTTAGTACAATTATAATATTTATTGGCTCAACGTACAAGGGCCAAGGTTTTGTAATTTGGAATTACATGCTCAGTTGTTTTGCTTGCCACTGAAAAAAATTGCTTAGTTTCATCAGACAAATTTTTTGTTATATTAAAACTGAGCAGTGAGTTTCAAGGTTTTAATTTTAACCAAATGTCTATTGCAAACATTAATTTCCTCAAAATGATTTAGTTTTTATAAATTTTAAACAATATATTTTCTTATCTATATAGTCTAGCCTATTATTTATAAACTTGGAACTCCCAAAAAGTTGTGTTACTCATTTTCACCCTAGCCACCTTCCTTTCAATTCCCATTTTTGTGACTCCCTCTCAATCTGCATGGCAGCCACCATGAACTCATCATGCTCTTTCCTGCTTCCTCTTCTGCCTAAATCACTCCTCCTCCTTCTCTTAGTCTGGTTAATTTCCACCTGTTCTTTAGATTTCATTGCAAGATAACTTCTTCAGGAAAGTCTTTGCATGTTATGCCAAATCTGACAGAGGCTCCTCAACACTTGGCATAGTGCACATGATTAATATTTGTCTTCCTCACTAGACTATGAACTCACTGAGGGCAGGGACATCTCTGTTTTACTTTATTTTTATAGATTGAGAACCTGAAAAAGTGATCAATACAAGTATTCATCCAACAAATACTTATTGAGCACTTTTATATATCAAAGTGCTATGCTCAGTGTGTGGCATATAACAGAGGACAAAGCAAAGTAATGGGCTGTATTCATTCATCTAAGAGTGGCTGAATGAATGAAGAAGTGAATTATAACTTGATTCTAATTATTCTAATCGATCTTTCTTTTCCGTGTAAGAATGAATCTTCAATTTGTATCATGCACATAGCGTTTTGCCATTAACATTTTGCGTACAGTGCTTTGCAAGTAGTAGATTGCTAATAAGTATTTATCAGATCAGTGAGTGAGTAAATATGCAAGTGAATTAATTATAAATGCATAGGTTAGTGCTGGCAATGTCATAAGACAGAAGGAATATATTTTAACTACAAATTTATTGTCTTTTTGGTAACAAGTTAATATTTTCTTCATGTGTAAACAGAATGTTTTTTTTTCTTTTTTTTTTTAAAAAAAACAGTTTTTCTTTATAATTATTGTGGTTATCTAATATTTGAATTCACATTACCAAGTCAGTAAGAGATTTTGCTTAAAATGTGAATTCCTATCAACATGATATGAAAAAGAAGTTGTTGTGAGTTTAGCTTGTAACATATGCTTTGGTCTATTTTTTCTTTTTCATATGGAGTTGTGAACAGATGCTTGGGCAAGTTAATTCTATACTAAATCTTGCATTTCTACATGTGCCATGAAGGTGGATGCTCGCCAAGTCAGCACCGTGGACCCCTTGTCGGTCACTAATCACATCAAAACCACTTATTTTTTCTTTTATTAAGTTAAAATGAAATGAGAGCTCTGCTAACAAATGTTTATTTTATACAGTGGGGAGGCAGCTTCATCTCTCATTCCTCTGCCACAAGAAACTTTTGCTCTTCTTGTTAAACTAATTTAATCATCAACCCTCAGCATGCTTCTGTTTCTTCAACTCCTTTCCTTTGATTATGTCAATCTCCTGGCTAGGATGCTCCCTCCCCTCCCTATCTATTCAAATCCAACTCATTTTTCAAGGATCAGAAAATTCTGTGCCTTAGGGAAAGCTTTTTTCTAGTTACCCCAGTCATAAGTCTCCCCATTAACATAGACTGATTCCACAGTGTTTGAGAATCTACTATGTTCAAATGGCTGGGCTAGATACTTAGTGGAAACACATTTTCCTTTAAGATGCTTATAGCTTAAGAGAGAGAAAAAAAGTAAGCATTTATTTAACAAATTCTATACTTATTAACTGGTGACCATTTTCAAATTTATCAGATAAGCATCATCTAGACAATTTGACAAAATGCATGTTCCTGAGCTCTGCATATAGCTCACTGAAACAAAATTTCTACAAGTGTGGCCTAGAAACAAAAGTCTGTAACAAGTGTCGATGGTAATCTGCAGATGCTTCTTTAACATATACTGCTTGGGCACAGGATCATTAAGATGAGTGTGCTTCAAGGAGCTCCTCAAGGAACTCCCATCCTAGTTAGTGCAGTTGGTTAATCCCAATACAGATCAAATATTTTGTAAATATTACATGTAAAAATATGAAAAGGCTTGTGAGTTGATTTCAGGGACCACAGGAAATGGAAAGAGTCAATGGTACTTGATGCACTGAAACTACCATGAGTTCCCAAAGTTTAGAATCCTGTTATGGACACCATTCACCAAACAGTAGAGGAGGGAAAAGGGAAAGATGTGTGCAATGATTATGCATCTACATAAATAGGGACAACTAAGACATAAGGCAAAAATAATGGGTGCAGTACAGATCTCTTTGTAGAGGAGTTTAAAGGAGGGAAAGATTATTTATAGTTAGTAAAGTCAGGGAATTTTGGAGAAGGTGCTGTATTTGAGCTGTTCCTTGAGGAAAGGATAGGATTCGTGAACTATAATATAGAGTTGCTGATGAAAAAATAATATATAGTTATTATAAAATAACTATAATATATAGTTGCTTTTACTAATAGGAAGAATTAGTAAAAGCAAGAACATAGAGGTAGGAAGCATGCTGCACATATGAAGGACAGCAAGCAGTTCAATTTATGTTAGTAAAAACTATGAGAAGAACAATTTTCCTTGTTGTGGTGGATTTAAGGAAACACTCCAGAAAGGTAAACTGGGCCCGATCTTAGGAGACCTTGAATACTAGATAACTGAATAGCATTTATTCCTTGGACAATTCATTTCACAATCTATACTTTTTTTTTTTTTTTTGCCTTGTCTTTCCTGCAAACATACTTTTCCTGAAGGCACAGGCGGGCTTTACACTTCTTTATGAGCCCTTCAGAATGTAGTACAATGCCTGGCAAACAGTAGGAGTTCAAAAAATTTCTGTTGACTGATTAATGGAGGCTGTTTTGTTCTCAAAAGGAGGGCTCCCGCAGCATGTAGAAGGACCATGTGCCACTGGGGATTTTCTCTACTCTATTGGCACTAGACTAGAAGATTGTAACTGTTAACAATCACGGAGATCATGCTGTGAAGATGCCGGGGGTGTCTGAACATGAAGAATGCAAATCTAGCTCATTAGGAACTTAACTATAGATGTATGCTTCTTTTTCATTTTCTTCACAATAACTGTAAACATTTTCTTAAACTTGTATTTCTGTCTTATTAACATAAGACAAAAGTGTGTACTTAGAATGGAAACAATAGTAACTACCCTGCAAAGCCAACTGTTTGAACATTTAAGAAGTAATGAGTGATTTCTGTAGTATTATTTGGGCTATAAATTTAAGGAAGACTTTTTTTTTTTTTCAGAGTTAATGATCTGGCTTTACAAATTCAACAGTGTGGCTGTGGAAAAGAATTGTTAGAGCTCTCATGGGGAAATGTCATGACGCCTAATCCACCCACATAATAAATACATATGTCTAAGGCATTAAGTAAATACATTTGGACAAGGAATAAATATTTACTAAAAACTCAACAGGTTTGACAATATTCTATAGGTTCTGGAATACCCTGGTGAATCAGGGGGACAAATTCCTCAATTTTGTGGAAATTAAATTAGATTTAGTAGTTTGGTTCAATTGTCCAGAAATAGCAATAATATTTATAGTATATAATATCTTAAAGTTTGTAAAACTTTTATATTATTTATGTTATTTTCCACAACTTCGTTTTCTTTTGATTCTGTACATTTTATTTTCTCTTTTCATCCATTTCATAGGGTCAATTTCATCAGTGATTCTCAAATATTTATCTAGCTCAGACACATTTGCTAAATTTCAAGTCTGTATTTCTATCTTTTATTTATTATTATTAATTTATTTTTTAAACTTCTATTTTAGCTTAGGGGGTACACTTGAAGGTAAATTCATATCATGGGGGTTTGTTGTACAGATTATTTCATCACCCAGGTATTAAGCCCAGTACCCAATAGTTATCTTTTCTGTTCTTCTCCCTTCTCTCATCCTCCATCTGCAAGTAGACCCCAGTGTTTGTTGTTTCCTTCTTTGCGTTCATGAGTTCTCATCATTTAGCTCCCACTTATAAGTAAGAACGTGGAATTTGGTTTTCTGTTCCTGCATTAGTTTGCTAAGGATAATGGCATCCAGCTCCATCTATATTCCTGCCAAAGACATGATCTTGTTCTTTCCTATGAATGCATAGTTTTCCATGGTCTATATGTACTACATTGTATTTATCCAGTCTGTCATGGATGGGCATTTAGGCTGATTCCATGCCTTTGCTATTGTGAATGGTGCTGCAGTGAACATATGCTTGCATGTGTCTTCATAGTGGAATGATTTATATTCCTCTGGGTATATATCTAGTAGCAGGATTGCTGGGTTGAATGGTAATTCTGCTTTTAGCTCTTTGAGGACTTGTGATACTGCTTTCCATAGTGGTTGAACTAATTTACACTTTCACTAACAGTATGTAAGCGTTTCCTTTTTTCTGTAACCTTGCCAGTATCTTGTTCTGTTTTAGTAATAGCCCTTCTGACTGATGTGAGATGGCTTCTCATTGTGATTTTGATTAGCATATCTCTAGTTATCAGTGATACTGCAGTTTTTTTCATGTTTGTTGGCCACATGTATGTCTTCTTTTGAAAAGTATCTGTTCAAGTCCTTTGCCCTCTTTTTAATGGGGTTATTTGTTTTTTTCTTATAAATTTGTTTAAGTTCCTTATAGATGCTTGATATTAGACCTTAGTCAGATGCATAGTTTGAAAATATTTTCTCCCATTCTGTATGTTGTCTGTTTACTCTCTATCATTTAGACATTTCCACTTGTGTGTTTCAAAGGCAATTCAAACTCAGTATGTTCAGAATGGTTTCATCTTTTCCTACTCAATTTCTTTTACCTCTTATATTCTTATTTCAAACCTAACATTATGCCCAAAGCATGCAGATTACAACTAAAAGCAACATAACTGATTATTTCTCTTTTATCCATTTTCCCTCTGTTCTTTTAATTCTTTATTTTTGAATCGATTCTTTTTTCTTTTCTTCCTCTGTTTACACCTTAGTTCTGGCTGTATCATATTTCCAAAATGATTATAATAATTTTCAATTGTCATTGGTTTCAGTCTCTTTCTATTTAAATTTTAGCACTTACCACAATTTTTGACACTTAGTTCACAGTAAAATTGTTGATTGATTAACTCATCTTTCATGTCAGAGCAAATCTTAAAATGTAGGCTTTAATATATTATTCATCTGCTTATAATTTTTGAGACTATTTGTCATTCTTAGGATAAATACCAAATTCTTAGCATGGCACTCAAAAACTCTGGTAGTCTTACTTCAGTTTAATTTTCTAATTTTGCCTCCCTTTATTCTACAAAAAGATCTGTAACTCCAGCCTATCTAATTTCTTTAAGCTTTTCAAGCCTGGTCTTCTGTTATCACCCCTAATGTCCATGAGTTGTTCTCTCTCCCCTATTTACCTTTAAATTATTTCTTTACCTGGACCTCTCTGTCTTTCCCCTCCAAAATCACTCTTCAGTTCTCCTATTTTATTATCCATCCATCCACCCATACATCCATCCATCTTTCTATTAATTGTGGTACTTTCATTTTCATTACTATTATTAGGCTTGAATTTCTGAATGGCAAAATTTGTGTTTTATTAAGTTTTGTATTCTCAATCCTTGGGAATAGCTGCATAAACAGGGAGTAAACGTGGTGAATGAAAAAAACAGCAAGTTGATTCAGATTTTCTTTCACTGAAAACAAGTGAAAGAAAAAAATGCTTCTGCTAGTGGACAGAAAAGGAAAAGAAAATAAAGAGGCCATAAATGTTTAGAATTTTGTAGAAGAAACTAAGTAGATTCAATTAGATTTTTAAAAAAGCATCAGTGTCAATCACTTGTGACAACACAAACCAAAATCAGTCCCTCTGGACGTCAGAATTGCTTGGCTTTTCTAATGAGTTCCAAAAGTTTATATAAATTAGTAATGCTTTTGGAAGGAAAAATTTTCAGTATCTATTAAAGTAAAATATGCACACTCAATGATTCATTAGTTCTACCTGTAAGAATCCATTCTTGGCAAGTATTTGCATGTATATATAAAAAGTTGTTTATGGCATTGTTAAAATCCCTAAATGTTGGAAACAACAAAGATGTCCATCAACAGGTTATAGATTAAATAAATAATGAGATACTCACAGTAGAAGATCATATATGAGTCTTAAAAAAGAATAAAAATAATAAAAGATGTACAATAGTTATATTCTTTCATTTTTCTTTGGGAATGGGTCTTGCTCTATCACCCAGACTGGAGTGCAGCTGTGAAATCTCATTCACTGAAACTTCCACCCACCAGGGCCAGGTGATCCTACCACCTCAGCCCCCGGAGTAGCTGGGACCATAGCTGGCTAATTTTTTTGTATTTTTAGTTGAGATGGGATTTTGCCATATTGGCCAGGCTGGTCTCAAACTCCTGGGCTCAAGTGATCGGCCCATCTAGGCCTCCCAAAGTGTTGGGATTACCCGTGTGAGCCACTGAGCCCAGCCTATATATATATTTGTAAGTGAAAAAGATGCATATACATGTAAATGTAAATGCATAGAGAAAGAAGTAGCATGGTAGACATTAAACTGTGGCTACCTCTGGGGAGTGGGACTGGGAGATTGGTGAGGTGATCATTCATTTTTCTTTTTCTGTATTACAACTACTTTTGTAACTAAAGAGCAATATAATCAGCTTAACAATTTAAACGAAATTTCCAGACATGAAACAGCAGGGGCTGAGAGCAAAACAGGCCATAGTTAGTCCATAAGGAGCAATCGAAAGACTTCCAGACAGTTACAGCTTAGTACTTAGAGTTATCTCACTAGCTGAGAATTCTCAGTAAAGGTCTGCCCCACTGACTTCTAATATGAGTAATAGGGTCAGAGAGAGAAGGAGGCAGTGTTCTACCTAACTTCAGGTGGGCACAATCAAAACAACACTGAAAGTCTATAATGTGCTTGTTCTCATCAGTAATTCCTCATCCACATCTTGCTGTCAAGTAAAGCTTTAGGCCTTAAGAATCCAATATCAATGGCTAGAGGAAATGGTGGGTTGGGGAGCTCTCTTCATTTGGAACTCAGCTAGAGTGCCTTGTAAAAGTAGCTGGCACATCAATCACAGCATTGATTATTCAGTCATGGAGAGAAGGTGATGATTTGGGAATTGGTCTTATAAAGAAGGGCCCTCTACTACCATCCACATTTCTTGAAGAACCCAAATGATATGTGCTTCTTTGTAAATCTGTTTGCTCACTCACCATAGACAATATGCCGCACTCTCCTTGAGAACCCAGGAAGAGTGGGGTAGGGGAAAATCCACTGGAGGAAATAGAACTGTGTAAAATATAATTACTTTACAGTTGGAGTGGTTCAGCTGAGGGAGTTTACCAATAGACTTGCCTTACAAGAAATGCTATAGAGAGTTCTTCAAGTTGAAACAAAGAACACTAAACAGTGACACAAAGCATATAAAAGTATAAAGCTTACTGTTAAAGATAAATATATCAACAAATACATAGTTCTGTAATAATCTCCTGCTTATCCACAGTTTCATTTTCGATGGTTTTAGTTACTGGTCTTCAACCATGATCTGAAAACATTAAAAGGAAAATTCCAGAAACAAACTATTCATAAGTTTTAAATTGTGCCCTGTTCTGAGTAGCATGATGAAATCTCACACTGTCCTGCTCTGTCTCTCCTGGGATGTGAGTCATCCCTTCATCAATGTATTTATGCTGTATACACTACCCACATGATTAGTTACCTAGTAACCTGTAACCTTCTTGGTTATCAGGTTGACAGATCACAGGAAGGGTTAGTATATCACAATAAGATATTGTGAGAGACAGAAAGAGGAAGGGAGAAAGAGAGAGAGAGAGACCACATTCACATAACTTTTTTTTAATAGTATATTATTAAAATTGTTCTATTTTATTATTAGTTATTGCTGTTACTCTTTTACTGTGCCTAATTTGTAAATTAAACTTTATCATAGATATGTATATGAAAAAAAATATATATATATATAGCTTGGTACTATCCACAGTTTCAGGCATCTGCTGTAGGTTTTGAAGCATATCCTCTGCAGATAAAGGGGAAATATTGTAGTAGTGCATAAACCATTGTTAAATCTGGTATAGAAATTAAAAGACAATGATATATAAATATAATTATAAAAATAAGCTGATGTATACACAATATAAAAATACATAAGCTGTGATATCAAAAGCATGAAGTAGACTTGGGGAAATGTAAAAGTATAGATTTTTAAAATGTGATTGAAGTTAAGTTTTTATCAACTTAAAATGAATTGTTATAACTACAGTATATTTTATGTGTGCCTTACAGTAAGCCCAAAATATACCTATTGATAATACACAAAAGAAAATAAAATAGGAGTCAAAACAAGTAACTATAAAGAATAAATGAAACACAAAGGAAAACAGAGAAGAAAAATGAGACAAAAAAAGTTATAAGACAGGGACAAAATAATTAACAAAATGGCAATACTAAGTCCTTCTCCATCAATAATTACTCTAAATGTAAATGAATGGAACTTTCCAATGAGAAAACACAGTTACTGAATAGATAAGTAACAAGACCCAACTATAAGCTTTCTACAAGAGATTCACTTTAGATTTATTCATTGTTATTTTTATTTTATTTTCTTGAGACACAGTCTCACTCTGTTGCCCAGGGTGGAGTGCAGTGGCGTGATCTTGGCTCACTGCAACCTCTGCCTCCTTGGTTCAAGTGATTCTCAAGCCTCAGCCTCCAGAGTAGCTGGGATTACAAGTATGCAACCCAATGTCTGGGTAATTTTTGCAGTTTTAGTAGAGATGGGATTTCACCATGTTGGCTAGGCTGGTCTCAAACTCCCAACCTCAGGTGATCTACCAGTCTTGGCCTCCCAAAGTGCTGGGATTGCAGTAGTAAGCCACTGTGCCTGGCTGAGTCACTTTAGATTTAAAGACACACATAGGATGAAAGCTAATGGATGAAAAAAGATATTCCATGCAAATGGTAATGAGAAGACAGCAAGACTATTAATATTTATATCAGACAAATTAGACTTTAAAAATTGTCAACATAGATAAAGAATATTATATAATGATAAAGGGGCCCATTCATCAAGAAGGTGTAACAATTATAAATATACGCAAACCCAATATCAGAACTTCTAAATATATGATGCAAATGCTGACAGAACTGACAGAGGAAATAGGAAGCAATGCAATATGAGTAAGGGACTTCAATATTCTACTTTCAATAATGGCTAGAACACTCCAGAGCAATAAAAAAAAAAAAAACCAGAAGACTTAAAAGCTCTATATATCAATGGAACTAACAAACATACAGAATATTCCACCAAAAAACAGCTTAATAAACATTTTTTTCAAGTGCATACAGAACATTTGCAAGTAGGATTTATCTCTGGAATAAAGGGATGGTTCAACATCAATATTTGAAAAGCACCACATTAACAGAATGAAGGATAAAAATCATATGATTATCTTATTAGATGCAGAAAAAGTATTTGACAAAATTTAACATCTTTTCATGATAAAAACTCTTAACAAATTAAGTATAGAAAAAATATACCTCAACATGCTAAAGGTCATATATGACAAGTCCACAGCTAACATCATACTCAGTGTTAAAAACTGTAACTTTTCCTTCTAACATCAGGAGCAAGACAAGAATACACACTATTACCACTTCTCTTCAACAGAGTACTGGAAATCCTAGCCAGAGAAGTTAGACAAGAAAAAGAAATAGAAAGGCATGCAAATAGAAAAGAGATGTAAAATATCTCTGCTTACAGATGACATGCTGTTACACATGGAAAGCCCCAAAGATTACACCAAAAATTAGAACTAATAAAGAAATTCAGTAAAGTTGCAGAACACAAAACCAACATAAAATTAAAGGAGTTCTTATACAGAAAAATGAACTGTCCAAAAATAAATCAGAAAAATATCATTTATGAAAGAACAAAAAATACTTTTTAAAAAAATACTAGGAATAAGTTTAACAAGAGAGGTGAAAGATGTGTACACTGAAAACTATAAAATGTTGATGAAATAAACTGAAGAAGATAGAAATAAGTGGAAAGATAGCCTATGTTCATGGATTGGAAGAATTAATATTGTTACAATGCCCATACTACCCAAAGTGATCTATAGATTTAATGCAATCTCCATATAAATTCTGACATTTCCTTCCTGCGGAATTAGAAAAAACAATTCTAAAACATGTATGAAATCATAAAAGTTCAAAAATAGCCAAAGCAATCTTGAGCAAAAAGAACAAAGCTAGAGGCAACACACTATCTGATCTCAAATTCGACTAAAAATATAGTAAATAAAACAGCATGATACAGGCACAGAGAACAGACATATAGAACAATGAAATAAAACAGAGAGCCCAGAAATAAAACACATTTATACTAATGAACTGATCTTCAAAAAAGGTGTTAACAACTCCACAATGTTGGGAAAGTTGGATATGCCAAAGTATGAAATTGGACTCTTATTCCACCCCATATGCAAAAATCAACTCAAAATGGGTTGGAGACTTAAGTAATGTATGTCCTGAAACTGTAAAACTTCCTGAAGAAAATATAGAAAAAAGTTTCTTGGGCTTGGTCTTGACAAAGACTCTTTAGATATAACCCAAAAGAACAGACAAAAGAAGTAAAAATAGACAAGTAGGATTACAGCAAACTAAAACGCTTCTGCAAGTCAAAGGAAACAATCAACAAAGTGAAGAGACAACGTATAGAATGGGAGAAAATATTTGCAAACTACATATCTGTTAAAGGATCAATATCTAAAATATATGAGAAATTTAAAAGGCTCAATAATAATAAAATGACCTTGTTAAAAAACAGGAAAGAAACTAAAGAGACATTTCTTAAAAGAAGACATACAAATAACCAACATGTATATGAAAAAATGCTCAACATCAGTGATAATAAGAAAAATGCAAATCAAAACCAAAATGAAACATCACCTCATACCTGTTAGAATGAACATTATTTAAAAAACCCAAAATAAAAGTCTTGGCAAGGATGTGGGGAAACTGGAACTCTTATGTACTGTTAGTGGGAATGTAAAATGGTGTTGTCATTATGAAATACAATATGAGGTTTCTTCAAAAAATTTAAAACAAAACTACTATATGATCCGGCAATCATGATTTTAGATACTTATCCAAAAGAATTGAAATAGAAACTTCAAAAAAGCTTGTCCTTATATATTCATTGCAGCATTACTGACAATAGCTGGGATGTGCAAGTCCAAATGTCCACTGATGGTTGAATAAATAAATGTTCCACATGTCCACTAGTGGATGAGTGGATTGACTGATGAGTAGTATATATATGTAATGAAATATGATTTGGCCTCAAGAAAGAAGAAATTCCTATCATGTGGAAATATAGATGAACTTTGGAGATATTTTGGTTAAGTGAAATAAGCCAGTACACAGAAAGGTAAATATTGTATGACTCTGCTGAAACAACATATAAGTCAAATCCATAGGAGCAGAAAGCAGAATGGTGGTTCCGGGGTCTGGGGGAGAGGAAAATGGGTAGTCGCAGTTCAATGGGCAAAAGTTTCAGTTATGCAAGATAGAAAAGTTCTAGAGATCTGCTGCACAACATTGTGCTTATTAGTTAACAATAATGTAATGTCAAATTTTTCAAAAAAATTTGAGAAGAGGGTAAATCTCATGTTATATGTGTATGTGTGTTTACCATGATAAAAAAAAATAAGAATTGAAAAAACCCTTCATTTTTTATTGTCTTCTACTAGGAATAAGAAATTTCATTTTTTTAGCTGCTTAGGTCTCAAATCTTGAAGTTATCCTTAACTACTCTCCCTCTTATTACTGATATCTGATCTGTCAACAAATCCTGTTGCTTCTACCTAGAGGCAGGTTTACCATGAAGTTAATGAGGCTTAAGCTTTAAAGTCCTTATTTGCATGAATTCCTTTCTAGATCCTGTGAGGCAGTCTGGAAAAGTGTTCACTTCGTCATATGTTTTTGGAATATTTGCAAAAGTAATACTTTTTTTTTAAGATTTAAAACACTGAAATATAACTCATATATCACAAAGTTCACCCTGTTAGAGTATAAAATTAAGTGGTTTTTAGTATATTCACAAAGTTGTCAACTATCACCACTATCTAATTCCAGTATATTTTCATCATTTGCCAAAAAACGCATACTCATTCTCCCCATTCTCCTCTCCCTCTGGACCTGGAAAGCAGTAATCTACTGACTGTCATTGTGCATTTATCTATTTTGGAGATTTCATATAAGAAAAATCATATAATACATGGCCTTTTGTTTCTGGCTTCTTTTAGCTGGCATAATGTTTTCAAGGTTTAACCATGTTGTAGCACATAAGAGCCATTTTATCATTTTTTGTTGCTGCATAATATTCCATTGTATGGATACATCACACAATGCTCATCCATTCAACAGGGAATGGACATTTGCATTGTTTCCACTTCTTGCCTATTATCAATAATGTTGGTATGTATATTCATGTATGAGTTTTTGTGTGAATATTGCACTTTCAATTTTCTTGGGTATTGTAGTAGACTAGGCTGTCCAATCTTCTGGTTTTCTTGGCCCACACTGGAAGAAACACGATTGTATTGGGCCACACATAAAATATACTAACACTAAGGATAGCTGATAAGTTAAAAAAAAATCATGCACACAAAAAAATCTCATAATGTTTTAAGATAGTTTACAAATTTGTGTTGATCTGCATTCAGACCCGTCCTGGGCCACATGTGGCTCATGGGCCAAGGGTTGCAAGCTTGTAGTAGACTGAATAATGACACCCCAAAGATGTTCACATCGTAATTCCAAGAACCTATAAAAATGTTATCTTACATAGTAAAAGAAATTACAGATATGATTAATTTAAGAATCTTGAGATGGAGAAATTATCCTGGATTATTTGAGGGGGCCCAGTGTAATTACAAAGGTCCTTATAAGAGAGAGGCAAGGGGGTAAGAGAGGGTAGAGAAAATGTGATGATAGAGGCAGAGATTAAGGCGATGTGAGGAAGGGACCATGTAAGAAGTACAAGTGGCCTCTATCTAGAAGCTGGGAAAAGAGATAAAATGGATTCTCCTCTAGCGCCTTTAGAAGGAGTGCAGCCCTGAAGAGACCTGGATTTTAGGTCTTCTGTCCTCCAGAACTGTAAGATAATAATTTTGTATTGCCTTTATCTACCAAATTTGTGATAATTTGCAACCATTCAGCAATAGAAAAGTAACACAGGTATATACCTAGGCCTGGAATTCTGGATAAAAGTAAGAAATTTCAACTAGAATCTCTATCTTGCTTCCTTTTTGTTGCAATTTCTCTAATGTCTTACGGTGATTGAATGGCCTCAGGCATTTTGCAAGGCTTGCTAAAAGGAAGTTGTATGGGGATACCCTTACTACAGGTTTTGTGGACTATATTTACATGATTTGCAGTAATTTCTGTATGTACTTAACTTGTGCTAGCTAGACAATTTATGTAGAAATGGCTTCTGGAAATCCTCCTATTGCCCACTGTGCCCACTCGCCTGACCAGCAGGACATGAAGGTGCACGGCCAGAGGATGTATTGAGACATAAACCTGTCTTTTGGTTCCTGGCACCATAAGTACATAGGTGGTGGACGAAAAAGAAAGCTTGAAATATATGGAAGGAAATGTTTTACCAAATTTGGCAACAATTCTAAAACGTTGCAAGGTGTATCAGTGAAATTGTAAGCATTTCCAAACTATCAATATTAAAAATCATATTAGAGGAAAGACTGGATTGTTTTTCTGTGATCTCCAAAGAAAATACTAAACAATGTTTGTCACATGAGAAGGTTGTCAGAGAGCTTGAAACCAAAATGTAAGGGTGAAGGAAACATTATAGATGTGTGCTATTATGTTATTTTCCTGGATTTTATGATGTTTGTGGCATTTTGTCAGCTTTCAAAATTATATTTTATGATTTTTATTTGTAATTAAAAATTTGTAGTTTCTTTTTTTTTATTTTGAATAACATTGCCTTTTGTATCTAATTATGTATTTCTAATTTTGTATTTTTTTTGATAGGTGTTCTTAATTTACAAAATTCATATCCTACCATATCTTCTTCTAGTTATACTTTAAACATTTACCCAGAAATTGGTTTCTTACCATCTCCACTGCTGCTACCCTAACCCAGCATGCTAATATCTCCTGCCTAGATTACTACAATAACTTCTTAACTGATTTCCCTGACTCTACCTTGTCACCACCTGCCCCATCTGTTCTCAACATAGTAAAGTGGTCCTGATAATGTAATTAATTAATATGACCTAATGTAATATAAAGTAACATAATTTGATGTGTGTCAGATCGAGGTTCTACTTGCTCAAACCCTTCCAAAGAGCTTCCCATTTTACTCAGAATAAAATCCTAAATCCTTAAAACGTCTTACAGGGTTCTCTCCCACTCCGCAAATTAAATTATCTCCCAGTATTTTTCTCACTTGGTCTACTGCATCTTTCTGGGCTTCCTGCTGTCCACATGTCAGGCTTGGTCTCATCTCAGGTGGTGGTACTTGCTGTTCCCTCTGCATAGAACAATCTTCCACCCAGATATTTGCATGGATCACTCCCTGACCTCCTTCCAGTTTTTACGAAAATGCACCTTCTGAGAGTAAAGCTTACCCAGCCAGCCTAACCAGTGGCATTGCTCCACCCATGTCACCTTCCCTTTCTTTATATTTCTCTTTAGATTTTTTACTTTTAGTTTTGGTTTGTTGTGAAACCTGAAGTTAAATAATTTTTTTTTCTATTAATTTAATTTTTGACAATACATCCAGATATTTCCATTTCAGCATATAAATGAAGGTTTTAGTTTGAATTACTTTAAATATAATTTTTCTTAGTTTTTTGGGGTGATTTACAACTCTTATTCACAACTCAAGAATGTTTTTGAGCTGTGAATAGGAGTCATATATGGGGTTTACTCTTTAGTTGTAGAATACTCTTATTTTCTTTGTAAAGTCTGAATTTTTTTTTTTTTGGCAGGGGGAAATTCTTTAATGTAAGGTCTTGATTACAGATTTGAACTCTTATTTAATACACTTTACTCTGGCTCCATCAGGAAGCTTTTAATTAATTTACATATTATTCCCCCCTCCAATTTCTCTGGTAGAAACCATTGACAGAATCACCAGGGTATTTGACTACAAGGAGATACATGCCGTTCTCAGAAAAATCCATTTATGGAAATGCAAACTGAGCTAATTAATTTCATTCATAGTGCCCAGTCATGCTATTTTGGTAATGAGAAATGGCAATGAGGGAAAAACTGCTTCCTTGGAAGACAGAAGCAAAGATAATTTCTTTTACTGCTTGCAAAGGGAAAATTCAAGAGCAAGAAAAGGAGTTTCTTTACTTCTATGTGTGACAGTGAAGTCTGTTTATTAAAGCCATAGGTCAACAAATGTTGCATTGAAAAAAGTAGAGACCCCAGTTTGATCCTCCTCTGAAAGAAATATCTCTGGATTAATTTCAGCCATAATGTTCACTTTAATTGAATGATTCTTCAAGGATTACTTTCAAATTTCAGAGTTAGTGGGACTGCAGATTTATGTATTTATGTACACATGTACGTTTGCATGTGTGTATGTATTTATTGGTCATGATTCAAATCTTGTAAAGTTTCATCAAGAAATTCATTTGGAAGTATGTCTCAAAGTAAACTGGGATTGATACTTCAAAAGACAGCTAATTATGAAATGATTTGCTTTTTAGATAAATGAAAGCATTTTCTCTATCTCTACTATTGTTAAGAGTTAAAAATATAGGTGTGATTCCGATGATGAGAATTGACTGATCTGTTTGCTTTTAAAATCAAATGATTTGTCTATAAACATCAAGTACCAGTTGGGAGGTGGGTACTCTGCTAGATGCAAGGAAAACTTCCTGGAGAAAATGACATCAAGATTGAGTCACAAAAATCAACATGCCTTGTCTGTTGTTTTCAGGACACAGTACTGACTTGCTGGTTATTAAACAATGGGTTTTCAGCTGTGAGCTAACACTTTAATTTCTACGTTGTAATTCTGGGGTTAGCCACACTGCTGTTTTGACAAGCGGCTCCATGTTAGGCTTTAACAATTGGGTGTCCTGGGGAGAGGCTAGAGCAGCAAGAGGGACTTGCTCTTTTTATTTACATTCTGCTTCTTTTTACACTTCCTCAGCAACACTTCACCATGGTGACACAATAATTCAGTAACAGCAAGTGTTTCCGGTGTGCAGTTTTTCCACATAACTAGAATCAGCAACTTCATGCCCTGTCAGAGACATCAGCACTAGCCTGTGGGTGCCCCTCCTTAGAGGTCGAAGACCCAGCTTCACATTCTCATAATTCCTTACACCACCCTCTTCTCCTAGGGATGCTGGATGCTTCCCAGAGTTATTTCACCTCTGTGAAATTTCAGTGTCCCCCGCTTTGGCTCCTTTAGGTTTCTCACACATGATAAACCATCTTTATATTAAACTTTCTTTGTTAAGTAATCAGTATAGTTTTCATCTGCTGACTGCACTCTCAGTGATACAGAAATTGACATGCCCCCAATAACTTCAAAACTAAGTTTCATTTTTCAAGTTTCTTTTGATGTATTAAAAACTTCTGGCAATGTCTGTGATACATATATACAATCTATGGCCTTAGTGGCTTTACAAATGTAGGAAAATGGAGAAGTGAATTAGCATATTTCAAGTGTTTTCCTTAAAACTGAATGGCCAGTTATAGGATGACAAATTGCATTTTATTATTTTGCTCATTTTAAAAGTAAGTTCAACTTGAAGAATAAATTACACAGTTTGATTAGTAGTTGTGGTAAACCTATGCTATAATTGTTTATAAGGAAATTTCTGGCTATGTAAATACAGGGCTTGCCTCAGGTATACATGCATTTTAGGTAATTAAAAATGAACACACTTTGGGTGAACTAGGGAGGTAAGACTATATTGGCTGCCGCACTTTTAGTACAATGGGTTTAATTTAATTCTAGTCAATTTTAGTTATAATGAAAACATTAGCATAAGTACTCAACTGTTTCAAATTTCTATGAAAACACATTCATATCATTTATTTAGCCCATACCTTCTATTTCTTCTCAACTGTATCACTCAGAATATCTCGATTCTAGGAATTTTTATTTAATTCATTTCTTTGAAATTTCTGTTTGACTCTATAAAATAAAGTGAGTAAAGCCAATAGAAATAAATTCCATTTAAATATTGAGATTAACAATTCTTGTTTCTTATAATCTGTAGCCTATAGCCTTACTAAGCATTTAAAATGGTGATTTGTAGAGTGCAGAATATATTTTAAAGCTTTTCTTTTCTTTTTATTTTTAAATCGATTTTATTGCACTTTAGATTCTGGGGTACATGTGAAAAACAAGCAGGATTGTTGATTGTTGCATAGGTACATACATGGCAATGTGGTTTGCTGCCTCCATCCCTTCGTCATCTATATCTGGCATTTCTCCCCATGTTATCCCTCCCCAACCTCCCTAACCCCCTCTGTTCCTCCCCTATTCCCCCACAATAGACCCCAGTGTGTGAGGCTCCCCTCCCTGTGTCCATGTGTTCTCATTGTTCAACACCTGCCTATGAGTGAGAGCATGTGGTGTTTGTTTTTCTGTTCTCGTGTCAGTTTGCTGAGAATGATGGTTTCCAGGTTCATCCACGTCCCTACAAAGGACATGAACTCATTGTTTTTTATGGCTGCATAGTATTCTATGGTGTATATGTGTCACATTTTCCTTGTCCAGTCTATCATTGATGGCATTTAGGTTGGTTCCATGTCCTTGCAATTGTAAACAGTACCACAATGAACATATATGTGCATGCATCTTTATAATAGAACGATTTCTAATCCTTTGGGTATATATCCAGTAATGGGATTGTTAGGTCAAATGGAATTTCTATTTCTAGGTCCTTGAGGAATTGCCACGCTGTCTTCCACAATGGTTGAACTAATTTACACTCCCACCAACAATGTAAAAGTGTTCCTATTTCTCCACATTCTCTCCAGCATTTGTTGTCTCCATATTTTTTAATGATTGCCATTCTAACTGGTGTGAGATGGTATCTCAATATGGTTTTGATTTGCATTTCTCTAATGATCAGTGATGATGAGCATTTTATCATGTTTGTTGGCCTCATAAATGTCTTCTTTTGAAAAGTGTCTGTTCATGTCCTTTGTCCACT